>NW_024102652.1:0-30000 GCF_013122585.1 Styela clava
AGATAACAGCAACCACGGTCTTAACATAAATGTAAGTCATAAACATAAATACTTGATAAACTGAAAAGTGTAGGCTATTTATTTAACATTTTATGAGACGATATGTATTTGAACTAATTTTGAACCTGGGTCATAAACAACTTGAATTCCAGTCTATTACAGCTGGATATAGTTATGTCTGATACAAGTTAAAATGAGATATACCGTAATATGACTCCCACCCAGGAGCAGACTCAGATTCCTGCTCAGCCTGAACCAATTAACATCGATTGCGACAATTCGAAAAATTGTGAGGGGAGTTTCGTTCTAACCCCAACAGAGACCCAGCCTAGTTTTCAGCAGTCCCAACACTATAATAGTACCCAGTACCTAGTTTATTGGAGAAAAAGTGGGCCTATGGGTTGTTTTACTAAATTGTTGTTGTTATTGTTTTTTAATTTTCTTTACGTCCAATGGGTTCTTATATTTTACCGCAAAGCTCCCCAGTTTGGCATATATTTACGCTATCACGTGTCACTCCATTAGTTTATTCCACAGATACTTTGACCAAAGCCGGTTCTCAGCTAGAGCCTTACCGGTACCGATGTGAATTTTTGGTTAAAGTTGTTATTAGAAATCGCTGATTTAAGCCTCGTATCAGTCATTCGATTCCAATGCCCATATATATATTTGAGCAATGCTCACTTGAATTTTATATTACTTAACTATTTTACCTTTGCGTGGGAAGGTTTTATTAAACCAAACTTTGTTGGAAATTTGAACGAGATAATGCGGAGAACACAAAAGATAAGAACATGCTGAATTGTTGCTATCGTAGTCCACAGGTCAACTGCCAATGTCAGCTGAAAAAATTTAAGTATTGTCGATTAGTAGTGTCGAATGTTGTTCTACATTCGTGATTGAGTTCTTTGATACGAAGGATCATTTATTAGCAGTTATACACAAAGACATAATATGCAAGGCGCTTACTCGGTGACAACCATAACTCCAATGAATAAACAGTACGTCATCGCGTACGAACACTATGTAAAGAGGTCAATTGTGATGTCATAGAATAAGTAGGTCATAAGTATAAATAAACAATATGCACCATATTGACATCTCCCCTTTTGTAAATGAAAAGCTTTGCAATGTATATATCACATGAAAATTCAACAACGAAAGTTAAACATGGACTATGTAAATTTCACTCTAATTCAATATCATCATTTATAACTATGCAACATAATCATGATATCTATTGTTCGGTTTAGACACACGACCACTTCTTGTTATGTAATGATGTGAATGGTTAACATGACTAGGTGGTCGTTTAGGAGGGAATATTGGCATGTTGACTGTGAAGTGTTAGATGACATTGGTATAGGTAAAATCTGGGTCATCCTACACTATAGAGGGGTCAAATCTTTCTTGTACATGTAGAAGATGTCTCGATTTCTTCTGTAATCTTTTCCATTTGCAGAAACTATGTAGGACCTTGGCTCAGGACCTTTTTTTTTAATAATTCCAATTATGTTGTAAGCCCTTGTCTGTTTGTAATCTCACTTATCTCCTCTCTGAAGTGGTGGTAAAGACTTGGCTGTTTTATCAAAATACTTTTTCTGTTGCATGCGTTTATGAGTAAGTTGAGCATGAACTTGTGTCGTTGGAACAACTTTTGGTTCAAGCAAACTTTTTGCTATTGGCAAGTTGGATTTTATACGACGTGCTAACAGCCGTTGAGCAGGAGATCCCAAAACATCATCTCTTGGTATATTTCTCTGGTTTAAAAGTGCAATGTAAGGATCACTCCCATCTCGTTTACACTTCTCAAGTAGAGTTTTTGCAGACTGTACTGCTCTTTCGCTATACGAGTTAGATTGGGGAAAATGAGGACTGCTGGTAATGTGTTTGAATCCCCATTCTTTTGCAAATTGTTTAAATTCATGGCTGCAGTACACTGAACCATTGTCTGAAAATAACGAATCTGGGACGCCAAATCTTGAAAAATGATTTTTCAGCTTTTGTATTACTGTTCTCGAGGTAGTATTTGGCAAAGAATTGATCTCATACCAACCAGAATAAGAATCAACAGTGACTAAATAGTCGAGTCTGTTCCACATGAATAAGTCAGTTGCAACATATGACCATGGTCGATCAGGTACTGGGTGCATTTTCAACGGTTCTTTCTGCTGGTGAGGTTTATAACTGTTGCAGACAGCACATTGAGAGACATAAGTTTCAATGTCCTTGTTCATCTCTGGCCAGTAAGTAATATCACGAGCTCTTCTTTTTCGACTCCATCCCTGGGTGACCTTTGTGAAGTTGATTCATGTACTCTTGTTTTAACAAAGTGGGTACAATAACTTTTTCTCCTTTAAAAATGATACCATCATTCGAGGTAAGTTGATCTCTGAAACCAAAATATAGTTTGCAATCTCGTGGAATGTCTTTTACATGTTCTGGCCATCCATGTTGAATAAATCTATTCAATTTCTGCATCGATTCATCAGCAGCTGTTTCTCGCCTCAATTGCTCTATTCTCGGTGGAGAAATAGTTAATATTTGTAAAACTTCATATTCTTTCTCATCTTCATCAGGGCTTTCTTCGAGATATGCCCGCGACAGGGTATCAGCGATATGAAGGTCTTTTCCTTTTTTGTAGACAAGCGTAATGTCATATCTCTGAAGTAGCATCATCATTTTTTGTAAACGAAGAGGTGCAGCGAGAAGAGATTTTTTGAAAATCGTTTCCAGTGGTTTGTGATCAGTCTCCACTGTTACACTTTTGCCATATATGTAATCATGAAATTTTGTGCAGGCAAATACAATCGCAAGTAATTCTTTTTCAATCTGTGCGTAATTTTCTTGTGATTTTGTGAGTGCTCTAGATGCGAATGCAATAGGTTGTCCATTTTGCAAACATGCAGCTCCAAGTCCACTTTTAGAAGCATCACATGTCAAAAGTACTGGTTTATTGACATCATAAAATCTGAGCGTTGACGCATTAATAATTGCTTCTTTGATTTGATTGTATGCTTGTTTCTGTGGTGTGTCCCATGACCACAAAAATCTTTATGCAGCATTTCTCGTAAAGGTTGAGACAATTGACTGAGTTTGGGTATGAATTTCCCCAAATATGTTACCATGCCTATGAAGCGTTGAAGAGCTTTTGGTCCATCAGGTTCTGGCATGTCTTTTACTGCACGAACTTTTTCAGGATCAGGTTTTAAACCATCCTTGGTAAGTAGATGACCAATGTATGAAATTTCTGTTGTTTTAAACTTGCATTTCTTCAACTTCAGCTTCAAATTAACTTGACGAGCTTTTTGTAAAACTAGACGTAAATTTTTATCGTGTTCTTCGACATCTCGACCACAAATTAGTATATCATCAACAATGATATGACATGGACAATCACTGAACAATTGATCCATCGTGTTTTGGAACACTTCTGCGGCTGAAACAATCCCAAATGGCATGCGCGTAAATCTGTAGCGGCCATATGGACTATTGAAGGTGGTCAGGTATGAAGAATCTTCATGCAAGGGAATTTGCCAGTAACCACTAGATGCGTCTAAAACTGTAAAACATTTTGCATCTGGTATGCGTGCAGCTATTTCTTCTATTGTTCTCATAGGATAATGTTGTCGCTTTATCGCTTGGTTAAGATCCCTTGGGTCAATACAAATCCGAATATCGTCAGAATGTTTCTTTTTGACAGCCAACATAGAAGAAACCCATTCAGTAGGCTTTGTTACTGGTCTGATAACATCCATTTTGGTCATTTTATCGAGTTCGGCTTTAACTTTCGACTGGAGAGCAACTGGTATGCGTCTCGGAGGTCGAACAACAGGACGAACGGTTTTATCGAGCTTGATTTTGTACTCGATTGGTAACTTTCCTAGTTCCCCATCAAATAAATCACTGAACTCGCGTTTAATGTAATCTTCTTTCATCAAGTTGTACGTGTTTGCTATCTTCTTTTCTGGTTTCACTCCGTGCACATCATGAAGCTTGATCAGTCCTATCCTGATGCTATCTTCGCAACCGATGAGAGGTTTCGCTTCTCGATCAATGATGTGAAATTTCAATTTGTATGTAGAGCCATTACGAATGCAATTAATCAAAGTGTTGCCTAATGTATCAATATTGTTTCCACTATAGCTGACAAGTTTTGCTGGATTTCGTTTGTCAATCCATTCATGTTTGCGTATGCGTTTGAATAAGTTAAGAGGCATAACATTGCAACGTGCTCCTGTATCTACTTTCAAATTCAGCTCTTTCGCATGAATAGTAACTTGGCATTAAAATTCAGACACTGCTGTGTATTGTCATCAAGTGAGCCAACTCATATGTTTCGAATCAGTCGTTTCATGATTTGTTTTTCTTGGTTTGACATTCTGTGTCTTTATCTACAGAATTTACAGGTTTTGCGAAATTCTGATAAAATTGAGTTGCTGCGGTTTGCAGGCTTAGTTCGGCATACATTTCTGAAAGTGGTTCATCTTTCCGCAACTTCTGCATTGCTTGTTTAAATGCAGGACATAGTTCTCTAGTATTGGCATGCTTACGTCCACAATTATGACAAATTTTGAATGAAGAATCTTGCCTTTGTTTTCGCTTTTGGTTTGACGATATAAATCATGAATTCATCTTCTTTAAAATCATCCGCAATTAGTTGTATCCGCTGGTCGGACAGCTCATTAATCTGACAAATGTTGATAGCTTGTTCAACGTTATAGATCATCTTCGCGGTAGAAGTAGTCTTAAACTTTGTCATATTCTATATACACACACACAAGCCTATCACAAATAATTCATCTTTCATGTCACCAAATTTGCATGTGCTAGCTTTGCTCTCAGCCAAATATGCTGAAAGGGTTCACATGGATGCTGGATTCCTTGTCTGTTGAATTGTGTCGTCAACAGTTTATTTGTTATTCGGTTATACACGATGGCTTTAAATTTCTCCATGTAGACACTGCGGGTCTCACGGGTTTTCTCATCTGTGTAGTACTGAAGTTTTTCTCTCTCTCGATAGCTCATAGGCCAGCTAGGCTAAGAAAATATGGCCTGTGTGCTTTATCTTATGTCGTTGTGCAAAGCAGCTAAAATAGACTTCAAAAATTCGAGCGAAAACCTTCGCCAGTTTTCCGCAATATTACCTTGAAATAACAATGGTCCGGGACATCGTATGCCACTGTCCGCCATCTTGAAAATATCGTTAGGTTTTTCAGGCTAACGTTGTTGTGCTGCGCTCTGCAGGCTTACTGTGAAAATTTTCGAAGGTAACTATTCCGATCCGACGTCTATCCCGCTTCTGACACCATGTCGAATGTTGTTCTACATTCGTAATTGAGTTCTTTGAAACGAAGGATCATTTATTAGCAGTTATACACAAAGACATAATATGCAAGGCGCTTACTCGGTGACAACCATAACTCCAATGAATAAACAGTACGTCATCGCGTACGAACACTATGTAAAGAGGTCAATTGTGATGTCATAGAATAAGTAGGTCATAAGTATAAATAAACAATATGCACCATATTGACACTTATATAGCCTTATTATTCAAGGGCTCAAGAAATATAAATAAATCTGTTTAAGTCGCGACAAAGAGATGGTCCTATCTGGTGTGCGTCAGTTCAATCAGATGCCCAACTCTCACAAAACAAAAATTATAACATGTTGCACGGTCCTTCTGAAGTATGCGCACCAAGATGTCGCATACCCTGAACGATTTGCTTTTCAGGTACTCGCCATAGAGCATTCATTTCTTCAGAAAAAATAGTATGGATAAGTAGTAAAATTTAGGTATTGTTTGCATTTTCATCAACCCACAGAATGACTAGGAGATTAAACCAAGAAATGAGGTGCAAAGTTAACAAAATAACGCATTCACCTACAGTAAGTAGGCTAGCGTTGCGCTACACAGCAACAACAGTAACGAGAACATGTTCGTGTATTATGCTGGATGACTGAACGCCAAAGCGGAACTTTTGGCTGACTTGTCGGGACGGCGGGACAAGACGCTAAAGAGCGGGACTGTCCCGCCTAAAGCGGGACGTATAGTAAGCCTACCAGTATAGTTTGCCTTTTTTATGTCATTGGTATCTTCTTGGTCACGTCGACGCACGATCCACGATTATGGTGACGTCGTTGGCGACGTACCTGACGTTGATACGCAGCGCACGACTACGGCGACATGGCGGCGCCATCAGAGAGAACATTGCAATGGGCAAAAAGTTGTTTAAGTCTACTATCATAGTACCGGTACCGGTACTCCTCCGACGTTATTCGACGTTTAAGGATTGCTAGGTGCTTAAAAGCTGTTTGATTAAGAATATATATACTGTAAAATACTGGAATAAAAGCGGATACGGATTACTCAGCAGCAGTTTCCAATCAAAACATAGAGCGAGAAAACCGACCACGTTCGATGGTCGCTGAGGTAAGCCTTAATATTCATTTTAAACAATTGTTCGATATCTTAATGAATTTGGAGACAACTGAAAAATACGTGAAACATCTCACGGCCCTTTACGAGTTGCGACCGAAGGAGTGTCCTTTAAACCAGGGCTACTCAACTATTTTTATCGAAGGTCCGCAAAGAAAACTGCAAAATTATTTGGGTCCGGTCTTTCCAGAAATGATATTTCGGAATCCACGAGCACTTCCTCGACCGACTAATGATAAGTAGCAAATTAAAATTGTTTATTATGGTGTTATAGTTCTTTTCGTATATATTCAAAACTATGAAAGTCATTTTATAATAGGAAATTCAAAAAGTGGGGCTAAAGATCCAAAATAAATAATTAGGTGCGGTCCAAATCCAATACTCGAAAGGTCCGGATTCGGACCGCGGTCCGCCAGTTGAGTAGCCCTGCTTTAAACAACTAGACCTTAATGATGAAAGGCGATTTCAACGCCGTCACGGGAAAAACTGGTGTTTTATATACAAATAATTTCAGGTTGTCCAAAGGCGAGAAAGTTTTGAAAAAATACATTTACGACGCTAATCTCATCGGCCCATACAGGGATAATTAAATAAACCCGTATTCACAATTAACGTCAGAAGCAAGCTCGCCGTATCGATAGATTTTACATTTCAGAAAACTCAGATATTCAGGTCAAATCATTCCAATACCACCCAAATCTAATCTCCGATCACACCCTATTTTTCGCCATTGAGATCAATAGCTACCGAAAAGTAAGATGGGGGAAAGGCACATGGCAGAATAATACTGCTCACTATAAAAGTCCAGTTTTTATAGAAATCATTAAAAACCGATACAATTTTCTTCTCCGAGATATCGAATATTTTAATAACGCATTAGACTGGTGGGATCACGCAAAAGTGAAAATAAAAAAAGACGCAATCGTATATGGTGTAAGGCAAAAAAATATGGCGGAGGTAGGACAGGAAATGAACGAAAACGAGATAAAGAACTACACCCGAGGAGCTTCAACATTGTCCGCAACAGCTTTCAAACACCTAAAACATCGCCCCAAAACGTTGCCATCCCAACAAAAAGCTTTTCTAAAAACTGTATCGAAAGTACAAATAGCGGAGGAGAATGAAAAACCAACAAAGTATTTTTACGAGACTATAATTATGCGAGAAAGGCAATGCTCAATACAGAAAGTCCAGATAGATAACAACATTACGGCAGATTACCCTAAAGTTATATAAATGATTTAGACATAAATGCAATACAACACGAGATAATAAAGAACTTTACTCATCACATAGACATGTGTGCTTCCGCCAACAAATTTATTCAAATATTATGAGCTTCAGAGTTTCGATTATTTTCTGATCCTCACTCCAAAATACATGAAACACAACAATGATGCGGTGACCAATTGTATATATATACTAGCACAAATACTAGAAAATATAAAACGTACAATAATAAAAGAAACTTGGGGGAATGAAAATGAACAGGACATTGAGGTAAAGGAACTGAAGACAATGATGAGGTGCTGTCAACGATTATGTATTTTCATGCGATATAATTCTGCGCATTGTGCAGGGCAAAAGGCAACATCACAACCCCTGCAAAATATTTGGTTCTTGTTCGTCGAGATTCTCGATCCGAACATTGCACGCAATCATGATATTTGTTCGTAGAGTTGGCATTTACTAGCAGTTGACATGGGCCTGGCAAACTTATTTAAGAGCGAGGTTTCAACACGTCAAGGCATATATCGTGGATGAAATCGTTCAGTTCTTTTCCATCTTTCCAGACTCCACTATGTAGAATATTATGTGCATTTTTCATGCAAATGCTCATCAAGGCATCGAAGATTAGGAAATTCCACTCTAGTCTTTGAGGGAACAAATAAGTTCTCATTCGTTGGTCCATACGATCGACTCCACCCATGTACCGTGTGTGATTTACAATACACAAGGGCTTTTCACGCTACTAGTACCGTGTCGTGCAGCTTTTGAACGAACTTCCTTTGTAACGTAGGGGTTTGTGTGAATTGTGGATAACAACGCCACTATCTTCGAATCATGCCACGTACAGGCCAAAATTTTGTTCAATCGCAAGAGGACGGCATTATCAAATAGAATTGCATAAGCGATATGATTAGTACCGTACTGGCGACACATCCACGTTGACCGCGACGCACAGCTGGAGGCCGCGATATCCACGATACGCACGGCGTCACATTGTAGTTGCGCAACAACGTAGATTATCATCATGACGTAATATAGGTGCGTCAGATCGTCGTTCAACGGCAAAAACGGCAGGCAAAAAAGTAGCAAGTTTTGACAACCCTACCGCTTTGTTGCTCGAAAAATTCAAATGCAAACATCATCCAAACTGTCATACCTAATTTTTTTTTCGGAAAACAGCACTATTAATCGCTTTAATTTTTGTACCAATTTTTTGGGGGAAATATTAACGTTCATCTTTTAATCGAGCCTTTTAGCAAACAAATAATATGATCATTAAATAGCTCTGAAAAAACTGAACAATTGTCAAATTTTTTATTTTTTTTTTGTGGCTGTAACTGTTTTAAAAATATAGCCATTTAAAAACATGACTCTCAAACTTCGGAAAAATGTCAAATATGGCTTGGCAGCGGAAGCTTTAACAAAATCAAATGCCATATATATTCAAATTTTAAATTATATATCCCATCACGTGGCTCGCATTCTCTCCAAGTTATAAACCGTGGCTTATTGTGACCTCAAAATCAAATTCCTAAAATTTCAAATAGTTCACGTGGCCCGTATTCTCTCTATCTGAATACGTTTGTACTTGATGAAGTCCGTTCCATCCCGGATAGAATTCCAGTCCTAATTCATTTAAAGCCAGCAGAAAAGCTATTTACCCTAGACCCGACGTCTGTTTATTCGCAATCTCATAAGTTTACATTGAAATCTGCTACTGTCAATTTTACAGATTAAGGGTGAGTCATTTTCAGATGTTATATTTCTATCTTTTATTAGCATCATCTCCAATTTTACAGAATATGCAACCGGGATATCGAACAAAAGCTGTTACTTATCCGAAGGGTGTTAGTGGCAAGCAAACGTGCCAACTCCGTGCATTGCGTTCGAATCATCACCGCCACGTATTGCTACTGACTGATAGCAAGGGGCGCAACTTGGTGTACCCTCAAGTTATATGTTACACGTTATATGGGCGAACAATACGCGATAGGTCAGGACTTTTCAGTCATAAACCAATAATACTGATTTTCGTATTCATGAGTTATACCTCCCGCCGTTATGATTTCATTCATGCAACGTTACCATTAACATCGGATATTGGTGGCCTATTTGATCGCTTATTTTCTTCGTAGAGTGTTAGATCCTATAATCGCAAATATTCGGTTAAACAACGAATGCATAAATTTTCCAAGAATTGAATTTTTGTCCAACCTGATTTTTTTTGACAGAAAGTTGTTGTTTCCCGTCATTGCGGGTTTGACTTATCCGTTTGCGCAATACCTGGTGGACGTCTCTCCCATGGAAAATATGAAGTATTGGAGGGTAAAATGTTCCACCAGGTAGACATTATATATAGTACTATATATAGACTATATATAGTCCTTGCGCTCGGTACGGACGACATCAATGGCCCTTGCGAATGGAGGAAGACTTGAACTCACTTTTGGATGCCTGTCGCTCGTGTACCCAAGTACAAAGGTAAATACATCTTTTCTTTTATAGTTTTTGCTGCTTTTTCGTTAACAGTTGACAACAATAGGGAATAATAATTATCAAACTCTGTAAGCCAAGCTATTATATCTACACTGTAACTTGAAATGCTGCGTCAAATACCATCTCCAATTCATTATTAGATTAAGTTTATTTATTTGTTTTAGATTGTTTTGGCATTGGTGCTTCCCCAATCAGGCCGACATGCTCACTGCGTGTCAGAGGTCAATGGTGCTATATGTCGATTGGCAAAAGCTAAAAATTTGAGCATTATAAACAACGACGTTCACCTTTCCGATATGGGGCTGCAGGCGTACGTCGAAATCTTGGAACAAAATATTGATACAATTTTCAAAAAAAGTTTGGTTTGTCATAGTTAATCACCTGCATTTTATGATTTGTTTGTGCTCGTATTGGTATATGAATAGTTGTTTAGATTATTTGGTAGAATTGTATGATAGTGAAAATTCATATTTATCTCGAGGCAGATACAGAAAACTGCATAGCGGGAGACGGTCTGCATATCAGATATGGGATTGGCAATCAGATAGGTCAAATATCTCATGGTTTGGTGTTGGGGATCATGGGTTGACTTCTTTCTTCAGTAGCGTGAGCGCAAGATACCGTTTTGAATGTAAAATGACCTTTACGCCGTTCAGAAATTGCAAGAAAAATAGCACGTTGGATCATTGGTTCCCAACCGCCGGTCCGCGAAGCTTTTTTGCCGGTCCGCGAGAAAATTTCGGTGTTTTGTTGTTTTTATGCCGTCTAAATCGCTTTACCGAGGACAGGGTCGCGTTGGTTTATTACGCAATTTCTCTTCCGCCGTCATATTGCGACATCTTGGCGCCAAGTAATCATACTTTTCGCTTTTTCGGCTCCGATTAATCTCGAATGCGCTCCGATCTCTTTACTGAAGACGAGGTCGATTTATTACGCAATTTCTCTTCCGCCGTCATATTGTGACGTCTTTCGCGACATCTTGGCGCCAAGTAATCACACTTTTTGCTCATCGTGAATGCGCTCCATCAAATCTCGCCAGATTCAGAAACCTAAAAATTGGCACGCGTGCTTTTTCTGTTTTGCATGCTTTTCCTGATTAATATTACCATCCAAATAAAACGTTATGCATATTTCTTTGTTCAAACCAAAAAACAGTCAAGAAAAGTATAATACTCCAGTAAAATATGGCAGGTGGTCACGAGGAGCGCAAAAAAGCATGGGCCGCTGAGATCTTTTTCAGTATCTTGAGCAGACAAAGTAGGATTTTGAGCCTGGTGCCAAATTACCGACGACTTTGTCATTGTAATGTAAATTCATTCCGTTTGAAGCATCAATCAACTGCAGAGGGATTAATATGATAAACCCAATGAAAAAGCTTGATTCAAATTGTGATTCTACTTTACAGTCCAGATTTAGAAAAGAATCACTGTCACAATTTTGGATATCTCTTGATAACGAATACCCATCGCTAAGTAATCGAGCAATCAAACTGTTGTCCGTATTTTCAACGAGTTACTTATATTTTTATTACTTATATATAAAAATATTTTCATCACTAGCTTTAATTAAAGCGAAGCAAAGAAATTGGCTGCACGCCGCTGCAGGGCTACGTGTTGCAGAAACTTCCTTGAGGCATCGTTTGCAATCCTATATTGGAAACTAAACAGCAGCAAAATTTTCACTAGAGTTGATTGCGTTTGTACATGATTTGACATGTACATGTTTTTTATGTGAGATGTTTTATGTGTGCCTTTCTCACGCATAATGGGTGCCCAGCACTGCATTTCATTACGCAAATATTTTTGGCCGTCACATTATTTGATAGTTTTTCTTCGTGTGAGCAGTTTTTAAGTGCGCCTTTTTTCTAGACTCTAGATGCATATTGAGTGCTCGACATTGTATTGTATTACGCAAATATATATATGTTATTCTTTTATGTTCCGGGCATTTCAATTTTTTGCCGGTCCGCGAGTACATTTAATTTAATTTTACCGGTCCGCCAAGGTAGAAAGGTTAGGAACCACTGCGTTAGATCATTAGTTCACACGGTGTTATTGACGCATGGGCTTTCTTATCAGTCAAAGAAGACAAACGAGTGCACGGGAAATTATGGAACGGCTTGGTAAAATAACTAATTGACAAAAACTTGTTGGACGCGTATTTGTATACATATCCAGGTTTTGGCTCTTTTAATTTTCTCGACCATACAATCCGATCACCACATTCAAATACATGTCTCAATTTCGAAAATTTTTTTAAAAACTTGTTCACATACTCGATGAAATTAAGGATTTTGTGCGATGTTGACGTTGGATGGTTTGATATGAGGGGTGACGTAGGGTGGCTGAGCGTTATAAACGCCCTCTCATCTCACCGCGGATGTGATTCCTTTTTGTGCACTTCTTCAACTTGGAAAGAATGGGAATATTGAAGACTTTATAGCGTCCGCACACCATAACAACGGACAATGTCTTGTTACTTGCGCACCGGAAATAAATACCTGGTTGGCTATTTTCATACTCGACATGGACTCGTAACTGTGTCGTAAGGCCGTGTCGCGCCGTATAAATAAACCATTTTATCGGCCTTCCCTCTCCCCGGAATGAATATGACAATTCTATCCCATATGACATAGTTTGAATCTTTGCATTAAAATGGTTTATTGAACTCTATATTGAAATGTTTTTGTTTTACATAGATCATTCTCTCATCACAACACCACTGTCTGATAAAATGTCTCGTCAAGAAAAAAAAATGCTCTAATTGGATCAGGTGCAGTATCACCATATTCTGTACCGGTATTTTCCATATCACTTTGTTGACTTTATAATTGTTTTCGGCCTATGACACGGTGCCATAATACAATACTGAAGACAAAGGCACTCGTGGGAAACTCAGGAAAGTTGCCAGAACCAACATATATGTATACTTGACTTTACGTCAGGTTTAAACGCGAGATGAATTAGTAATTCACTGCGAAATAGAATAAAAACTAATGAGAGTGAAATACTTACTCAGTTGTAGAATTGTAGGTAATGATGATATATTTGTTGATATGCGAGATAACCTACACGTGAGTGGCCAAGTCAAGAATAATCAAATTTATGTGAGGCGATATTATTCACTTAGGAAATATTCTAAAATATTTAATTGTGTTGTCAAAACAATTTTTTGCGTTATTTTATAATTTTCGAGCCGCATGAAAAAATAAAATTTGATGACGAAAAATATCAATTAAAATATTTAATTTTTGATCCTATACGGGAAAAGGGTGCTAATGCGACTCCGACATTCGCACATGCGCTGTCGAATAATTCCCAAACACCAAACCAACGTCTCAGGGCTTCCTCTGTTGGTCAGCATCTCGGCAACAATTCTGGCTCATACCTTAAAAATGGTGTGTACTATTTTCGTGAGTGGTACCATACTTCTGTATTCTATTATCTAACTTCATTAAGTGCTGTTAAAATAATTGAATGATGTTGCTGTTCACTTTTTGCACATGTGTCTCATTAATCGAGCCTTCGTGAATTAGATTGTAATATATTGAATTGCATCCTTATAAATAGTCATGAAACAAATAATTTAGTTAATAATAAAGGTTTAAATATTGTTTCGAACTTCTGTGGTAATTCATATTTATCCTTCTGTCTTTATGTATGATGCAATGATAACACCCTAAGCTGCCCCACAACAACGGAGGCAAGTGACAGTTTTTCCACTCTGTCCTATTCAGCTGCAGCATCAAGATTTAAATCCAGGGGGATAAAAAAAGAAAATTACAGGGGTGGCAATAAAATCAACCACACTCATTTCGATGTGGAGAACCAAAACGGTTAGTTTTCATAATATCATGAGGAAATATTCATATTATCCTAGGAGGAAAGAATAACTTTCAAAATTTGATAATCTCGGGGATCCTTGCTTAGTTGCCTGCCCACACTCGACATTTTTATATATAGATGAGAGTTTTAATCGCAAGCAGATATGTGATTGTCGTCGACTAGTGAAGTAATCAACATATATATACATACATACATATTAACACAGATGAGAGAAATTTATGAATTTTAGAATTT
This sequence comes from Styela clava, assembly GCF_013122585.1. Taxonomy (NCBI): domain Eukaryota; kingdom Metazoa; phylum Chordata; class Ascidiacea; order Stolidobranchia; family Styelidae; genus Styela; species Styela clava. The sequence continues at coordinate 14,248 of NW_024102652.1, forward strand.
CCATCTATCGCGTAGGTCCGTAAAAACTATTCAGTCATCTTTGGAGTGAAAGGATTTAAATATTTTCTGAGTTTAGATTTTACATGTCTGCAAGGTCGGATTCCTCTACGTCTGATGAAAAATGAGAAAAACAAACAACAACATCAACTATCAAGCCAACTTCAAAGCAATCAATGTATGGAATTTAATTGTATTGTCACAACATTTTTTCGCGTTATTTTATAATTTTTGAGCAGCACGAAAAAAATAAAATTTGATGACGGAAAATAACAATTGAAATATTTCATTTCAGATTCTATACGGGAAAAGGGTGCTACTGCGGCTCCGACATTCGCATATGTGCTGTCAAATAATTCCCAAACACCCAAGCAATGTCTCAGGGCTTCCTCTGTTGATCAGCGTGATTGTCGTCGACTAGTGAAGTAATCAACATATATATACATACATACATATTAACACAGATGAGAGAAATTTATGAACTTTAGAAATTCCATCTAGCGCGTAGTGCCGTAAAAAACTATCCAGTTATCTTTGGAGTGAAAGGATTTAAATATTTTCTGAGTTTAGATTTTACATGTCTGCAAGGTCGGATTCCTCTACATCTGATGAAAAATGAGAAAAACAAACAACAACATCAACTATCAAGCCAACTTCAAAGCAATCAATGTATGGAATTTAATTGTATTGTCACAACATTTTTTCGCGTTATTTTATCATTTTTGAGCAGCACGAAAAAAATAAAATTTGATGACGGAAAATAACAATTGAAATATTTCATTTCAGATCCTATACGGGAAAAGGGTGCTACTGCGGCTCCGACATTCGCATATGTGCTGTCAAATAATTCCCAAACACCCAAGCAATGTCTCAGGGCTTCCTCTGTTGATCAGCGACTCGGCATCAATTCTGGCTCATTCCTTAAGAATGGTGTGTAATTTTTTCGTGAGTGGTAGGGTAAAAGTAAAACAACAAAAGTCCTGAAACTAAAGACAAAACCAGTAAACGAACATAATAATATCCTATTACCATATTTTCTACCACACTCCTGTATTCTATTATTTGACTCCATTAAGTGCTGTTAAAATACTTGAATGATGTTGCTGTTCATATTTTGTACATGTGTCTCTTTAATCGAGTCGTTGTGAATTAGATTGTAATATATTGATTTGCATCCTTATAAATAGTCACGCAACAAATAATTTATTTAATAATAAAAGTTCAATTATTGTTTAGAACTTTTCTGTTATTTCAAATTGATGCCTTTTTTCTTTATGTAGGGTGCAATGATAATAACCTAAGCTGCCCCGCAATAACGTTGGCAAATGAGAATTTTGCCACCCTGTCTTATTCGACCGCCGCGTCGAGACTCAAACCAAGGGGATGAAAAAGGAAAATCAGACGGGTGGAAATAAAATTAATCACGCTCACTTTGATGTGGAGGACCACAAAGGTTAGTTTTCATCATATCTTGAAAAAGAGTTGATTAGGATTCCTATATTTACTCTAAGCATGAGAGAGGTTCGTCGTAAATTAACATGATATATTTTTTGCATTATCATCTAATATAATCCTTCTAATAACTTTTCTTCAACATACCGTAGGTCATTTTTCATTGCGGAATAAAGTTCGTGGTGGGACAAAAAAATTGATATCGTCAGGTGAGATTTTGCCTTGTATTTGGAAATTTGGTAAACGTTTCTTATCCCATTAATTAAATCGAGCAATGAACGAAATCAACGAGCGTCAAGTTCATTTTTTATTTTAATGAATGCAATACAAATAAGTTGACCTGCTTAATTGAATACGGATTTTTTTTTTCAATAGAAAAGTCGGAATATCTGGACAGTCAGAAGAAAAAGGGCGCACCTAATGATCACAAGATTTCGAAGGATGAAGTTAAGTATTGCGAAAGTTTTCCAAAATGTTCTAAAAATGTAGAGCAAACGAGATGTTCGAAAAAAATGCCTGGTAATACCAAATTCATTCTGAAAATTTCTAAAGCAATTGCTCAATATATCATTTCACATGGATTAATTGATTTGGGGCATATCTCACATCAATCTGAATTTTCAACTTCTAGCAACTTTTATGGTAAACTTCCGCTAGGTGATAGAAGATCTAAGCTTTTGAATTTTCTGGAGAAAAATTATTCTTGTATCAATGATGAAGTATTTTATCTTTCTAAAAACCAGCATAAGCCAAACAATTTAAAGTACTCTGTAGAGTGGGAAATGGCGATACAAAAACTTGAACATTTATATAAGGCTCGAAGTAAAAAAAAACATTATTAAAAGATAAGGAAATTTCAAAGTTTACCTAATCGTAGTCGTGAATCCGAAAAAATCCGAAAATCCCACTGCTATGTTTCACCATTGGACAAAACAGAGTCTTTTCGTGTGTCTGATTATAAGGGTCGGAAATTTTGCGAATGCTTGAGTGAATGGACAGGCGATGATATGATGGTTGAATGCGAAAAATGTAATCAGTGGTTTCATCCGAAATGTGTCATTCAAAAAAATTATTTGGAATATTTAGGCGAAAAAGACTGGCGAGAAATATTGCTTGTTTGCGCAGATACAAAAGTTGCATTCCACGATAAAATATCAAGTGGGTATATTGTGGAAAGGAATGGGGGTATGACTAATACCCATTATGCTCGACCCGTCAGTACTAAAAACACACAGACGTCGGTATGTGAAGTATGGAATAAAAGTCGAACAGTAGAGGCTACAAAAGAAAAAAGTGATTCTGAAATTTTACCGACGATTGTTTGTGGGAGTGAATTTGAAAGTAATAGTCCAATAAATTACCAAAATAGCAACTCTCAATTTTCAAGTACATTTATGGGTAATTTGCAAAAACATACTCAATCCGAACTCATACTTGACCAGCAAATGAGCCCCTTCAGCACATGCACAAATGTGAATTTCCGCAGTGTATTCCAAATCCTTTCAAAAATTTGGTATCAAGCTGTGGTTGAGCGAACAGAGCACCACGTCAGTTCTAAAGGGTGTTGTCAGATGAGGGCTTTCATTCTTGATAAAGTATTTAAAATATATAAAAGCTGTGTGCCTTCGGCTCGTCACCATTACCTGTATACCACTGAATACAGTAGCGAGCCAACAGCAGTTTCCCCAATACATCTGGGCTATATGAAATTCGAATGTGCCCATCACATTCGTTGCGGTTGCTCTGTTAATTATTTGATAGATATTCATAAAACTTTGCACGGGATCGAAGCTTCGATCAAAATTACGGGACAGCGGAAACATCTTGTTGGCTGCAAACGCAGCCTTCATATCCGCGGAGAAGCTAGGAAATACTTTAAGGATAAAATGCGTTTCATTCCACCTTCCGTACAATTTAATGAGTCCTATAACAAATTATCCCAAGACGAAAGAGATTTCGGCTCCCACACAAATGCCCCCTCAGCTGACGTTTTGCGAAAAATAAAAAGCGAAAAGAAAGAATTTAGAGAAACAAAATATCAATCAGCCACCCAGTGTAACAATTGTTAGTAAAACACAATTGAAGTATTATACCATGCGATCACAAGAAGACATTGTTTATTTTGACCCGACAGATAGCATCATCAAACGCGACAATGAGAACAGAGATTTCCAAATTTATACTCTTCTCGTTAGAAATCCTTACCGAGGCAACATTTCCCTGCCAGTTGCCACATATGTAACATCACGGCATAGAGCTATAGATATAAGTTCTTTCCTTGATCAAGTTCAAGCTCTCCAAGTTTCGGAATTAGGTCACAGTAAAAAGCCCCGTCAAATAATGATAGATGGCTCTATGGCGATGTGGAATGCTGTTTTAAAGTCATATTGTGGAGAGACAAAAGTAGATTACTATAAAAGATGTTTTCGCATCGTGTCTGGCAATCCAAATCAAAAAGATTTTGAACTACCTGTGGTTCAAAATTGGCGGCTCAAATTACGTGTTCAAAATATTTTCCTGTCCATCCCACAATTGGCACGGTTTCTTGTTCAGCGACATTATGCTAGCTACACTTTGAACCTCTTGGTTCGTTTTCCTTAATGAAATCATTACCGAATTTGTTTGTGTGATGAGTGCATAGAACAAATATGGTAACTAAGATCATTTCCAGTCATATTGTTACGATAAAAAGTACAGTCTAACTCTAAGTACATTTCAGTTGAATAATGTCTCGATCGTCAACGCGGAAAGCCATTCATGACCTGGCCTTAGCTAAAAACCTACAACTCCAATTTTTTTTTGTATTTGGAGATGCATAGTTTATCTCAAACTTTATTTTACTACAATTGTTGTATTGCCACATATAATCACCAGAACTTCTACCGGTGCTCCCGAAGTATGCGAACCAAGATGGCGGACATCGGAACGTAACATGGGTAACAGGTTAGGGTTAGGCGATAATTTTTTTCCAATTTTCCTTATTTTAGTCCTATTATCAGTTCGAAGACTAGCCAAGAGTCTCCCGTAGTATTTATACCTAAAATTATGGCCTAACCCTAACCTAGTACACATATTACAATCCGATGTCCGCCATCTTGGTTCGCATACTTCGGGAGCCCCATTCTACCTTTCCTTTCTATCGTTACTCGCGGAAAACCAAACCACATAATCTTGGCTTTATGTTACATGCTAGGTCTTAGAAATATGGCAACATATGTTTTTTGAGAAACACGCTTTTTTTTATAATTGACGTCATCTAGTCCAGGGGTTCTCAAACTTTTGGTGTTGCGGAGCCCTTGAAAAGGTTTACTATTATTCACGGAGCCCCAAAAAATAAATGTTAAAATTGTTACTTTCAGATTAATATTCCTGAGCAAGTTAAAAGTACTTTACTTAATTTAAATGCTGAACCTTAGGGTTAATACAAGTCATACATAAATTTAAATTTCAAACATAAATTATATATATACTGAAGCTGTAAATTTCACACTTGACAAACATTAATAAATTAGTGGTCGAATCTTTTCCCTTTTGACATTTTTGGAAGACCTAAAAGGCCGCTAATAACGTGCGAATTTTTTTCGTCAGCATGGCGTATCTTTGAACCTTTAAACATCTTTACCGCCGGTGTTTATTCTCCGTGAATCAAAAATTTCCCTCGGCATATATATACATGTATTGTTACACATTGACGACGTTAATTGCTTTTTTGTTCTCGTGGGGAATTATGAGTTCAATGTGAAAATTATGTTACCATATTATAGCCATCGGCGATGAAATGCTAAAAATAATAATTAATAAAGAGGTAAATCCGCAACTCAAATTTCTTGATTGAAAAACGGCATTCTAAACTGAAACTTAGAAGAGAAGATCACAAGTTTGGTTTTCAGCAGACTCATCTCAGATAGAAAACGTTTTTATAGACATTGTAAATTACAAAATTTGGTGTTATGTTAGGTTTTCATCGTAGTAACTGCGAAATCGAAACACAGTCAATTGTGCGCGCGATGTACCTTTTTTCCCATTCTGAAACTACCGACGGAGTCGCACGCAGTCAATTGTGCACGTGATCCGCGATGTACCTTTTTTCATTCTGAAACTAGCGACAGAGCCGAATGCAATAAAATAAATTTCAATTGTTCGTGTTTTGCACCGACAATGTGAGTAACGATGAGCACAATTACATTATAACGACGAGACACGTTAAATGCTCGCATCGGTCATGGATTGAATATTTTACGCAACAGAAATCTCGTTATCCGTTTTTTTAATCGCGAAGAATGTTGCGCGGAAATTTCCGATTCCAATTTTGAACCATTTCCCTCTTAAAAATCCTGGCTACACTCCTGATTATAAATAATGTCATTTTTTTAATTTCGCCTCTTTACCATATTTCGGGGCTATATTGTTGTCAGATTTTATCTGAGCTGTTATCGCTTCTTTGAACAGTTACAAAATTTTGAGTCAGTATTTGAAAAGTAATCGAATAGCTCGCGGAGCCCCTGGGTTTCTCTCGCGGAGCCCTGGGGCTCCGTACGGAGCACTTTGAGAACCTATGATCTAGTCCAGGGGTTCTCAAACTTTTGATGTTACGGAGCCCTTGAAGAGGTTGACCATTCTTCACGGAGCCCCACAAATAAATTTTGAAAATAAAGCAGACAAAAAATACATGTTGATATTTAGTGATTAATATTCCTGAGTAAGTTAAAAATACCTTACCTTATTTAAATGCTAAAACTTTTTATTCTAAATTGCACGGATAAATTATACATATTAGGCCTGTAAATTTGACACACATATCAATGAATACTCTTTTGATATTTTGGAAGAATGAAGAAGTCGCTCATAACATGCGCGATAGCATTTTGCTGCAATCACCGATTGTTTTCGTAGCGATGCGTGTTTTTCAGTTAGACCCTAACATCTATATGTGGTGTTTATTCTCCCTAATCACACATTTTTCTTGCTTGTTCCGCGAATGCGATAATTACGTTTTTGTCTTTGTGCGTAATTGTGAGTTTAGTATGGAAAACAAGTTAATACAATATAATCATCGGCGACGAGATGCTAAAAATAATTAATAAGGGGGTGAATCAGCAACCCAAATTTCTTGATTGGAAAGCGGTATTATAAAATACTAAAACGGAAGAAAACATGATAATTTTTATTTTAGCGGACTCGCGACAGATTAAAAACGCTTTTTTAGACATTGTGAATCACAAACTTTGATGTTATGTTAGGTTATCAATGGGTGTTGTACCGTAGTTACTGAAATCAATACAATAATTGTGCGCTCGATGTACCTTTTTATCCATTCTGAAACTACCGACGGAGCTAAATGCGACTTTTTTCGATATGTGACGATATACAAGATAATCATAAAGATTATATCAATTAATTTGGTATTGAAAACAAAATAAATTTTCATGCTTTCTTTTTTCGTTTACTTGACTTTATTGTTTCTCCTTTGAGGTCCGCGAATTGGCGTGGTAATTGTGGGTGATAATGATTTTATATTGTCGTAAGTCAACTCATTCACAGGTTGAATTGAACACAGTGAACAGACAAACAAGGCATTCAAACATGCGCGCATTGGTCAAGGATTCCGCAATTGTGAATTGTATTCATTGAGATGTGGGAACAACTCAAATTTGATGAATCCCAAGATAGCAAAAACACGATTCCAATCTATTTATAATTGGCAGTTTAGCACCTATTTTAAGTTATTTTAGGTCGGGCCTGAAATGTCAATCATTACGTTCGGGTCGGGCTTCTCTATCGCTGACTTTTTTTTTAAATGAGGCGTTTCGGCCGTGTTTTGGCCACGGTCTGCAAAAAAACACAAGTTGCCTTATCAACACGACACATACTGTACTAAACTCTTGCAATGACACGTCAAAGAACTCCTAAATGAGATATGAAAATTTCGGGTTTGCTTCGGTCTCGGGCCTGCAAATCCAGTCTGGCTTGATACCCACGGGCCTGGTTGCTGGAATTTTTGGGTCCGATCTTACTTCTGACTTATCCACTGAAAAAGTTTATTTTAAACGAGTGGCCTAATCGCGAATAATGTTGCCCGGGAATTTCCAATTTCAATTTTGAACCCTCTCCTCTCTCTTAAAAAATTCTGACTGCGCTTCTGCATCTAGATGCTGTCAAATTTGAATTACCACCTCGTTGCCATATTTCGACTCTACTGTCGTTAAATTTTATTATTGGTGTTTTTGCTTATTAACAGTTACAGAATAACCAAGTCCGTATTTTGATCGAATATCTCGCGGAGCCCCTAGGTTTCTATCGCGGAGCCCTGGGGCTCCGTACGGAGCACTTTGAGAACCTATGATCTAGTCTACAAGCCAATAATGAACTGTGACATCATAAACTTGTCTGGCGAGATATGAAATTTGATGACGTTCATTTTTGATGCAAATCAAATGTACTGCAATGACAAAATTATATGAATTACCAAACACAATTCCATTTCTATTAGTGCTCATGAAATATTAGAAAAGAAATCATGAATATTTTACGTATTAAATTGAAAAGATCATAAGATCGTGTCAGTACAAAAAAGTTTAAACGATAAACCAGAAACCACCGGGACAAAGACATCATTTATCACATCCTTTGACTTGAATGAGACTTTCACATTCCGTGTTTCGATGTTAATATTGACTTGTGAATACACCATATATATTTCACACTGGTGTTCAAAAACACGACCTGGAAAACAAAGCATAAAAAAATAGTTTGCGAAAAAATTGCGTCATAACGTAATTAAATACAAAGTACTTGGATGATTTTGCATTTTTTCATTAATTTGGGGGGAATTTCCCTACTTTCCGCAGGGTGGGATTTTTTCAAAATTTTGATATGTGATTTATATATGCCCGCCAAATACACTGTATCAATAAATTGGATGAGAAAGTATTATTTCTTACCTAAATTACGCTGTAACTAAGTCAAATTGACGATTTCGTAAATTGTTTTCCTAACTTGGGGGAAATTTCCCAACTTTCCGCAGGGTGGAATTTTTTTTAAATTTAGTATGTGTTTCATATTTGTCCATTAAATACATTTTATCAATGAACTGGATAAGAAAAAAATTATTTTTTGTACAAATTACGCTTTAACTGAGTTGAATTCACGATTTTGTAAATTTTTTCTTCAAATAGGGGGGATTTTCCCTAATTTCCGCAAGATGGAATTTTTTAAAATTTTAATATATATGTGTTTTATAGTTGTCCACCAAATTTACTGTATTAATGAATTGGATGATAAAAAGTTCTTTTTCGTATAAATTACGCTTTAACTGAGTTAAATTGACGATTTCGTAAATATTTTTCCTATTTTCCGCACGGTGGATTTTTTTTATAATCGCCCACCAAATACACTGTATTAATGGATTGGATGAAAAAATATTCTCTCTTACCTAAATTACGCTTTAACTGAGTTAAATTGACGATTTCGTAAATATTTTCCTTAAATTGGGGGGAATTTCCCTACTTTCCGCACGGTGGAATTTTTTTTTAATTTAGTATGTGTTTTATATATTTCCACCAAATATACTGTATTAATGAATTGGATGAGAAAATATTTTTTTCTTGCATAAATTACGCTTCAACTGTGTTAAATTGGAGATTTCGTAAATTTTTTCCATAAATTGGGGGGAATTTCCCTACTTTCTGCACGGTGGATTTTTTTTTAAATTCGATATATGTTTTATATATGTCCATCAAATAAACTGTATTAACGAATTGGAAGAGAAAAAATTCTTTCTTGCATAAATTACGCTTTAACTGAGTTGCATTGACGATTTCGCAAATATTTTTTCTAAATTGGGGGGAATTTCCCTACTTTCCGCACGGTGGAATTTTAATTTAGTATGTGTTTTATATTTGTCCACCAAATACATTGTATCAATGAATTAGATGGGAAAAAATTATTTCTTGTATTAATTACGCTTTAACTGAGATAAATTGACGATTTTGTAAATTATTTCCTCAAATAAGGGGGATTTTCCCTAATTTCCGCAGAGTGGAATTTTTTTTAATTTAATATGTGTTTCATACTTGTCCACCGAATACACTGTATTATTGAATTGGATGAGAAAAAATTCTTTCTTGTATAAATTACGCTTTAACTGAGCGGAATTGACGATTTCGTTAATTTTTTCTCCTAAGACCTAAATGGACCTTTCCCCGACATCAAAACATCCGTATTCTCAACCAATCACAAGCGAGCAGATTTAAACAAACATTCTCCGCTAAAAAGTCGCTCAGAACACTTTGGACGCGTTCCGCACAGGTTGTTGGCGGTTTAGGCAGATCTTTGTCCCTTTTTGTTTTCTTCAAAGGGCTGCGAGAATTATAGAGCTGTAATACTGTATGTTACTTGTTGCAAATCACGTTCACGAAACCTATATATCAATACTAAAAGGCTGTACCCGTTGCAGGCACCTTACCGTACAGCGTACAGGTCAACCAACTGCTATTTCGAACCAAAAAATAGCAGACAGTCATGCTGATGCAGTCAAGGGTACCGGTAGCATACCGTATGTCAGTATGGAAGAATTCGCCTTCGATACGATGTTGCATTTTTATTAAACAGAATCTATTAGTGAATTATTTTGGTAGACTAACTATGTGTAAACGCTGCGCATATGGTATTTGCCGGTCTGACAACCTGTACGGTACCGGTACCCCTGCCGTTCAAATGGAGTAAGATTTGTGCCTTTTCCGAAGCCACATATTGACCCCAAAAAAGTAATGAGGTGGATAAAGGAATGCAACAGGCCTCACAGTCAATTCAATCTAGGAAAAATCACCAGAAATACCTATGTGTGTACCAAGGTAGGCCAATAGAAATATTGTTTTCGATACCTATGATATATTCAATATGGTAATTCTTATATGAAATAAATTTTCATACAAGCAATGCGTTCCATCTTGCACTTCATGGAGGCGATGGACCAACTGATGAATACCCTGACCCTATATCAGATCCTTGTCGCCCAACAAAAAAGCACCATAAAATTGTGAGGTAAAGATTGCTTATATCATAATTTAACTTTGGATCATAATATAACAGGATCTGTCACCGGATATCTCATTTGATGCAGAGAATTGCGAATCTGACGAAAGTGAGAAAGGATTGTCAGGGATCCAACCAGATCTGCCCCAAGACTCTTTAGTTGAAACTACCTCAAGTGCCGCTGATGAAAATGACAGCGCTTTGTCAGACAGCAGAAAAATGTAAGCTAGCATCATCACTATTTTATTTTGGTTCTCTGGCAAAAACAACACAAAACGTCAACATACAAACAAAATGCAGAGAAAACTGGAAGTCGAAAATAACTTAAAACAGATTTCAAAAAGCACGCGGCTACCTAAACGAAATATTAATAATAAAAGGGCACGAAAGAATTAACAAAATTCAGAATGAGAAAACACATACTTCTTCCAGCATTAGTGTCATATTTGCTAACTGTAAAAATGATGAATAAAGGAGGAAAATTAATATTGAAGACTTGGGACTTCATGCAGAATCTTTCACAATCCATTGGTGATAAAATGATGTTACTTTATGGAGGATGCTTCGCATGCATGCCATGCCCTGGTGATTGTAATATCATTTTTTATGCGGACTGCAAAGTCACACCAAGCTGCTCCTGATACCAGAAGTTGGCCCTGCACTTGGTAGTAACTGTGGTGTGTGATAAATATCCTTATTTTGTTAGGTTGTTTTGCATTTATCACTGTCATATCAATTACAACTTGTTCATAATCACCTGATAACTTTAGAACCGAACCAAATGGTGGGTGTTTGCCCATCTGAATATATAACAATGAGGTAGTGCTCAGTGAGCGCAATTCTTCCATATTATCAGAAGATGAAACCAGGCAGCTTTAATAAAATACTAGGGATGGGACGAGTCCGGCATTACAGGGATTCGACGAATCCGAGTAATAGGTCAAGGACTCGAATTGAATCTTCCAACGTGCGCTCACAAACATACGTCGTAGCTCATATTTTTTGCCTAATTCTACCGCAGGTAGCTGTTGAATCATTTCAGAAATATATTTTTCCTCTTTTTTATCGGCCATGATACAAACGTAAACGTGGGTCAATCTGCGCCTTGGTTGTAAACTGCATTTCCAGCCCACCACCTACCGTTATTTCTAGGCGGCTGTTTCAAAATTCTTACATGTCAATATGAAAAATAAAAAACTTTTGACTACAATGCTTCCCCATAATTCCAGATACCTCTAGTAGTGAATTTGCCAGGCCACGTGCGCAAATGGTAGAGAAATACAATGTCGTCAATACAATGAGGTACATCTGCTTGCAATTTAGTAGTTTATATAAAAATTCTCAATTTCTACATGCTTTCCATTTCTCCCTTTTTAGGGAAAAGATTGTACGTAATAAACTCGATTTAAAAGAGATTTCCCCATGGGTTGATCCAGAGCATGTTTCATTTTTACGCAAATCGAAAACTCAAAATTATTGCGCTAACACATATTTTATTGTTCACATGTATACCAAAAAGGATAGATAGCTTGAAGGCGACTGGCGGCGACGTCAGTGTTAAAAGTGATAAATAGTTTTCAACCGCGTCATATTATCTGAGTATCTGTCGTCGTTTTCATTAGGAGTGCTTATATTACACACGAGGGATATTGTTACAGATCTAATCAGTTAAGGTATGTACTGAGAGTTATAGAGGTAAAAGTACAAAACATATGCGTAAATTAGTGAAAACAGAATTCATTACAGACCTGGTATAAATGACGTGGATTCGAAATAGAATCAGAGTTCAAAAAATGCGTGGATTCGACTCGAATCCGAGTCCGGATTCGAATCTCAGCCCATCCCTATGAAAAACCTCAGCAGTAAAATCATTGTGATACATTATGTCTGTGAATGGAATTGTAAAATGAATTTAATTCCATTATTTTGACGTTCCATTGCTTCCATGGTTTTTGTTTGTTGTGCCTAACAGCATATATCTGGTGTGTATTTTTATTCTATACAACACAATATCTGGAAAACGTATAATTCGTAGTAATCTTCTTGGATTTACTTGCTTGTTCCCTCATCATATATTTTCAATAATCTGTTATATTCTATTTGTACACTCAATGAATAAACTATATTGTAAAACCTATCAGATACCCGACTGTTTTTGTTTGAACCGGTATGATTGGAACTCTGACTCGATCTAACTTTGTGGGCTTAGCACCAACTACAGACGACAAAACTGTCGGATCTATTTTGTTTCCTCCATATAGGTCGTTACCAATGCTGGGGAAGGCTTGCACATGGTTGGCTCGGCGGAAAATCTTTTATTCCCCTCAATTTCATCTGTTGGATAGTCTTGGTTAGTCCAACGATATGGCAACAAGCACCAGTAGTTCTGATGAATATGTAACAATTTTTAAACCATGTTTATCACGATAACATTATTGGTCTTGTAATTTTATGTGGTATATAATCGATCATAATACCTCAATAAACCTGTAAATCTAATATTTCAATAGTATATTTGCACCCATCTTACTGAGCTAATAAATCTGTGTTTCTATAATACGACATAAACTTAAGTATCCTCACCGTGCCTGTCATGTACAAATTGCATCGGAGACTTGGTGACTATCCAGCGACACCACTATTTGAAGATGATGTGGTGGCAGAGACTCCTGAACTTATCTATAGCACTTGGCTTTGAACTCCAGCCTGCCAGCGTTGAACCAAAATTGACGACTGAACCATCATGAATGTATCTGAAAAAAATATTCATCTGTTCATAATTTCAGATTGCTGTAGTTTGTGCAATGTTTCCAAAAATGTATTTAAAAGACTTTTTAAACTGCCCCTGCATTTCATTTGTTCTATACTAAACCCACCAATTTAGTTCTAACTTGGACGCTACCGTATCTATTAGTCAGTGGCGGCACGTGGTCATTTTGACAACCGGGGCAAGCTACTGCGGGACCAAGTCACCCCCATCTACGGGGACAGGATGAGCGCTGTAAGTTCTCCCATCATTTTAGGAGTATAAAAACCATTCCATCGGTAACAACCAATCGGCAAAAGCGACAATTTTTAACGATAAGAAAGTGTCTTTAAAACTGGTCCAAGTCAAGGGATTAATAAATATAGACATAGTTTATTTTGAAACCTCTTTCAAAAGGAAAGGCAATATCTACCCAGATAAATACAATGACATATTAACAGAAACCTCGGGAAAGCAGACAAAACCTAAAATAAGGTTTAAAACGTTACTATGAAGAAAGGAAAGTTAATGCAAAGATAAGGACATGCGTCGCTGACTCATAGATATATATGCTGCTAGACTTCTACTGCTTGAACATATATGCAACACGCCGCGGTTTCTTGGAAGCAAAATGGTCAATAACGCGCTGATTAAAGTCATGCATTCCAGAAATAACGTCTCTGTGAATGGATAAAACAGCCAAGGAATTTAATTTATCTTGCTTCATTGTGTTTCTGAGATACGTTTTAATACGCTTCAGCGTGCTGAATGTTCGCTCTGCGTCGGCGGAAGAAATAGGCGTCGTCAAAATGAAGTCCAGAAATTTTGCAGACGCCGCAAAGGTAGATACTAGAGTGTTATCTATGAGGTACCTATAGAGCGCGCAAGTTGATGTGATGTTCAAAAAAGTTTGATTGGTGTATATACATCGCAATTCATTTTCCAATTTACCCACGTTTATCATGGGGTAAAATATGGAGACATTAGCCAACAAATGGATGGGAAATTGACGTGCAAACTTTGAAAAATTTTTGGGGTTCATCAAAGCGAACGCGGCAAGGTGTTCAGTGCGCAGACGATCGCCTATTTGATTCACCAGAATGTCACAGCATTCCTTTGCAGACAAAATCAAACGCTGCGTTGTTTGCCCGCGGCGTAAAGAAGCACTCCATGTGTCGTCGTATTTTATTGTTTCCTGGATACGAGATACAGCATCGCAGAAGTCTGAAATACACGACTGCACAGACGCTCCATCCATTAGCCTTGACTGCAATGCGCCGTATAGTACATCCACGTGATAGAATATTGTGGAGAAAAAATGAAAACTCACCATCTTCTAGCAGACGCTTTAAACCTGCCGCCTCCCTCACAGAGCGTTCGTCCCAAACCGGAGAGCTCTGAGCTCAGACCTAATTTCGGACAAGCCCTGCACCACGCGTGATTGGAAGTTCCAACGTGTTGGTGCACAAGCTGGGAGACGGCGGCTACATATCTGGCGAAGGAGGTCAGAGCGCTTCGGCGAAACGAAAAAAAAATGAAGAAAACCCCGAAACATTTGCAAAAAAGATACGGACGAGAGGGGTATCAAGACACATATTTTTAATAACGAGGTTAAATTGGTGTGCATAACAATGTAAAAAATGCGCATGAGGAAAATCTTCTTTTATATAAACTTGAACACCATGTTTCGACCCACTCATGACTGCCGCGCCGTCATAAGTTTGAGCTATCTTCGCGTTGTAAGGCTGTAACACTTCTTTCAGTACAGCCGATATCCCGCAAATCGTGCGATCAACGATTGGTACAAAGCTGTGAAATCTCTCGGTAGGTTTACCATCTTTCACAAACCGAAAAATCACAGCCAGTTGGGAAACGCACGTGATGTCAGTTGTCTCGTCAGACTGAATCGAAAGGAACTGGCAATTCTCAATTTCCAGAGCCAAATGTTGTAAATAAATTTTATACATTGAGTCGAGCAAATCATTTTGGATATCCTTAAATGTCCCTTTCGAAACAGTTGCGGCATCAAGATGATTTCTCAATACTGTATCTAGGGATGCGGTGTATTCCACCATATCCAAAAATACCCCTCTATTAGAAGAGCCAGCCCGTTCATCGTGCCCACGGAGGGACAGCTCGTGACAACCAATGAACTTCAAAACATCTATCAAGATTTAGGATCCCTGGCACGCTCGGAAAGATGTTTAAGATCTCTAAAACCAAATTTACACCAATGTGAGTCACGGGCGGTAGCAAAAAGTAGGCAATAAAAACAAAAAAGTGCATTTTTGTCCTCGCTGTAACACAACCATTCGTGTTTTTTATACCAAGTTTCTGCGCAGAATGTACGTCGACGCTTTCCTCCGTCATGGGATTGTTCCAGTGAACAATTTTTTGGTTGATAAGGCCCAAGACGTTGTACCTCTAATTTTTGTTCCAGCGGCAGCTGCGAAAACGGAGTGCGAAGTAGTGCATCAACCTTATTCATTATGAGGTCTAAGGCTAAGAAATGCGAAGCATGAAAG
>NW_024102653.1:0-60000 GCF_013122585.1 Styela clava
AAGTGAGGAGCTCAAAAGGAATGTGGAAAATCGAAAGCAAATGGACTAAAGGTCTCTAACTGATTCAAATAGCGAAACATGCGACAAAAACGAAGGCGAGGAAACTATCAACTCTTCAAGCAACCAACGAACGAGAAGGAATGCGTGAATATGTCAACACGTTGTTGTAAGAAACGTCGGCATTGTGTCGTCATAATTTCGGGGCTAGCCCGATGATTTAGTGAAAGAAACAGAAAACAAACGAGACAAACGCGGCGAGTGGAAGATAAAAGAGAGAATACGATATACAATGAGCAACCGGGGCAAAATCGGCGTCGCCCCGGCGACGTTCGGCGAAGGCTTTGCGAGCGAAAAATGAACCATGTCGGGAGAATATGGCTAGTGTGGACAGTCTGTGCAACCGATATTGAGGTATTTTTCGAATATTTTTTTATATACCGAAAAAACAACCGGGGCATTGCCCCGGTCGGCCTTTATTGACCGCCGCCACTGCTATTAGTATATAAACCATGGGATGCGGTAACGGTAGTCACGCAGGTCTCACAGTCCTCTGACATTCTTCAACCATATAAGTTTAAATATCACCCTTCAATAGAAAGTTTTGTTTCCTTCTCCAGCTGGTGGAAAGAAAAGTTCTTGGAGGACCAAGTCATACAGTCATAGAAAAGTCATCTCTGAGTGATTCCATTTTTGTATGTTAAATAAACTTTTGGAGCCAAGTTAGGTACGGTAACGGCGATGTGAAGGGGGAATAGCGTCAATAATAGATCACTTGACAATATGTTATAACTTAGGAAGCACGAAAAAATACCGCCATCACCAGTCAAATGCCATTCGCAGGCCTTTAAAACGAGCAACGTACCACTCTAACGCCCTACACAAGCCTGAATATTTGCAATGTTTGTCTGAGCGACCAAAATCAAAACAATAAAGGTCAAAGGTCGGGGAAAGGTCCATTGGGGGGAATTTCCCCACAGTGTATTTTTCTTACAATTCAATATGTGTTTTATATATGTCCACCAAATACACTGTATTAATGAATTGGATGAGAAAATATTATTTTTCCACTTAAATTACGCTTCAACTGAGTTAAATTGACGATTTCGTAAATTTTTTTCTTAAATTGGGGGGGAAATTCCCTACTTTCCGCACGGTGGAATTTTTCAAAATTTCAATATGTGATTTATATATGCCCACCAAATACACTGTATTGATAAATTCGATGAGAAAGTGTTCTTTTTCATCTAAATAACGCTTTAACTAAGTCAAATTGACGATTTCGTAAATTGTTTCCCTAACTTGTGGGAAATTTCCCAACTAATCAAAGTAATCATGCCGGTGGAATTTTTTTTAAATTCAGTACGTGTTTTATATATGTCCACCAAGTACATTGTATCAATGAATTGGTTGAGAAAAAATTATTTTTTGTACAAATTACGCTTTAACTGAGTTGAATTGACGATTTTGTAAGTTTATTCCTAAAATTGGGGGGGGGAGTTTCCCTACTTTCCGCACGGTGGAATTTTTTTAAATTCAATATGTGTTTTATAAATTTCCACCAAATACACTGTATTAATGAATTGGATGAGAAAATATTCTTTCTTGCATAAATTACGCTTTAACGGAGTTGAATTGACGATTTCGTAAATATTTTCCCTAAATTGGGGGGAATTTCCCTACCTCCCGCACGGTGGAATTTTTACTTATCGATTTTAATCAGTAAGTATGTTGATAGGTATTTGTCTGTCTGTTAGATGCACGCGATATCTCACGAAAGCGAGATTGAATCTGCTCCAGATTTTGCATGTCTATTCATCTTATCTCGGACCAGAAGCCTATTGATTTTGGGCAAATTATGTCGTATAATTAGCGAGTTATTAATTAATTAGTGATGGGACACATGGTGTCACTATGGAGTAAGAGCGCTGTTTTGGGGGTCCCCTAACTTTCGATCGATAAGTCTTCGGTCTCTGACCGATATTCTCGTGTTTAATTTAATATGTGTTTTATAATCGTCCACCAAATATACTGTATTAATGAAATGAATAAGAAACAAGTCTTTCTTGCCTAAATTGCGCTTCAACTCAGTTAAATTGACGTCTCCGTCGATTTTTTTGACAAATGGGAGGGAGGGGGGGGGGGGGGGGGGGTGGGTGGCTAGGTGAGAGATATTTTGTAGGGGGGAAGGGGTGCATAATATTCAAAAAAAAATTTGGTTGTTTTGTGTTTATTTTTATTCGATTTTGAGAATGAAACTTGTGGAGTTTCATCCTAAACAAGGGAGGGATTCTGTCACGGATTTTATTATGCGCGTGTTTTAGTTTAGTTTGTCTTTTATATTTGCCGATACAGTCTGCTTTTCGAGGACCGTTAATTTGGATATACTTCATCCGGGCCCGGCTACTGTGAGACTACGACCACCATCGAGTCGTGAGAAAAAAGAGCTCCCCGCCTCTTCTTCGCTCGGCTGGGTTGGATGTCGGACGTGTTTTCCTGTGTTCTCTGTTTTAACTGTGAAGTTGCCTTATAATAAACAGTATATTCAGTCGACATATATAAAACACATTTTGAAATTTTAAAAAATTCCACTGTGCGGAAAGTAGGAACCCCCCCCCCCTCCCCCCATTTATCAAAAAAAATCGACGGAAACGTCCATTTAACGATTAGTTTAAGCGCAATTTAGGCAAGAAAGAATTGTTTCTCATTCAATTCATTAATACAGTATATTTGGTGGACGATTATAAAACACATATTAAATTAAACACGAGAATATCGGTCAGAGACCGAAGACTTATCGATCGAAAGTTAGGGGACCCCCAAAACAGCGCTCTTACTCCATAGTGACACCCTATGTCCCATCACTAATTAATTAATAACTCGCTAATTATACGACATAATTTGCCCAAAATCAATAGGCTTCTGGTCCGAGATAAGATGAATGCACATGCAAAATCTGGAGCAGATTCAATCTCGCTTTCGTGAGATATCGCGTGCATCTAACAGACAGACAAATACCTATCAACATACTTACTGATTGAAATCGATGAGTAAAAATTCCACCGTGCGGGAAGTAGGGAAAATATTTACGAAATCGTCAATTCAACTCAGTTAAAGCGTAATTTATGCAAGAAAGAATATTTTCTCATTCAATTCATAAATACAGTGTATTTGGTGGAAATTTATAAAACACATATTGAATTTAAAAAAAAATTCCACCGTGCGGAAAGTAGGGAAACTCCCCCCCCAATTTTAGGAATAAACTTACAAAATCGTCAATTTAACTCAGTTAAAGCGTAATTTGTACAAAAAATAATTTTTTCTCAACCAATTCATTGATACAATGTACTTGGTGGACATATATAAAACACGTACTGAATTTAAAAAAAATTCCACCGGCGGAAAGTTGGGAAATTTCCCCCAAGTTAGGGAAACAATTCACGAAATCGTCAATTTGACTTAGTTAAAGCGTTATTAGGGTAAAAAAGAAAACTTTCTCATCGAATTTATTAATACAGTGTATTTGGCGGGCATATATAAATCACATATTGAAATTTTGAGAAATTCCACCGTGCGGAAAGTAGAGAATTTCCCCCCAATTTAAGAAAAAAATTTACGATATTGTCAATTCAACTCAGTTGAAGCGTAATTTAGGTAAAAAAATAATATTTTCTCATCCAATTCATTAATACAGTGTATTTGGTGGACATATATAAAACACATATTGAATTGTGAAAAAAATCCACTGTGCGGAAAGTAGGGAAATTCCCCCCAATGGACCTTTGACCTTTATTGTTTTGATTTTGGTCGCTCAGACAAACATTGCAAATATTCAGGCTTGTGTAGGGCGTTAGAGTGATACGTTGCTCGTTTTAAAGGCCTTCGAATGGCATTTGACTGGTGATGGCGGTATTTTCGTGCTTCCTAAGTTATAACATATTGTCAAGTGATCTATCATTAACGTTATTCCTCCTTCACATTGCTGTTACCGTACCTAACTTAGCTCCAAAAGTTTATTTAACATACAAAAATGGAATCACTCAGAGATGACTTTTCTATGACTGTATGACTTGGTCCTCCAAGAACTTTTCTTTCCACCACCTGGAGAAGGAAACAAAACTTTCCATTGAAAGGTGATATTTAAACTTATATGATTGAAGAATGTCAGAGGACTGTGAGACCTGCGTGACTACCGTTACCGCACCCATGGTTTATATACTAATAGATACGGTAGCGTCCAAGTTAGGACTAAATTGGTGGGTTTAGTATAGAACAAATGAAATGCAGGGGCAGTTTATGAAGTCTTTTAAATACATTTTTGGAAACATTGCACAAACTACAGCAATCTGAAATTATGAACAGATGAATATTTTTTTCAGATACATTCATGATGGTTCAGTCGTCAATTTTGGTTCAACGCTGGCAGGCTGGAGTTCAAAGCCAAGTGCTATAGATAGGTTCGGGAGTCTCTGCCACAACATCATCTTCAAATGGTGGTGTCGCTAGATAGTCACCAAGTCTCTGATGCAATTTGTACATGACAAGCACGGTGAGGGCACTTAAGTTTATGTCGTATCATAGAAACACAGATTTATTAGCTCAGTAAGATGGGTGCAAATATACTATTGAAATATTAGATTCAACAGGTTTATTGAGGTATTATGATCGATTACATACCACATAAAATTACAAGACCAATAATGTTATCGTGATAAACATGGTTTAAAAATTGTTACATATTCATCAGAACTACTGGTGCTTGTTGCCATATCGTTGGACTAACCAAGACTATCCAAGAGATTAAATTGAGGGAATAAAAGATTTTCCGCCGAGCCAAGCATGTGCAAGCCTTCCCCAGCATTGGTAACGACCTATATGGAGGGAACAAAATAGATCCGACAGTTTTGTCGTCTGTAGTTGGTGCTAAGCCCACAAAGTTAGATCCAGGGGTCGGTCGCTTCGCTACCCGCGAGGGGAAACGTAAAGAAATGTGTTTATTAAGGTAAAAAATAGGTGTTTGTTCTGATTTTGTTGGAAGACCCTGGTCGTTGCGCCGGACGAATGGCGGCATTCGTCCGGCGCAGTGCCCCCGACCTTTTTAGTCCATTAAATAGTCCAAATACCAGGTTAGAAACTGATCACCCCCAATGGGAATCAAATGTTTCTTAATTTTACGGCCCGTGATCACTCAACCGTGACGAAATTTTTTTGACATAAACTAGACCTCAATTAACTTGTATGACCCGAAAATGGCATCTCTACCTATTACCATTCTCGAGATATAACGTAAAATCACTGGAGCATGACTGAGGAGTTGGAGAAAAAAAATCCTTTTAAAATGGATTCAAATAATTTTTCCAAATATGCCCATGCTTTCACTTTCTCAATATGTCATTTCAGAGGCCTGCAATAAGCCAAAATCACTAAAGCGTGACTGGGGAGTGAGAGAACAAAAATTTCTTTAAAACAATGTTAAACTAATTTTTCCAACCATACCTATCTATTTCATTTTTCAATAGCTCCATTTTTAAGTGCGCAACCTTCTTACGCCACTGGAGGGCGATTGGGAGGGGGAAACACCGATTTTTTAGTAAAGAAAATTTCAAATAATTATACTCTTTGAGAATTAGGCAAATCTTGGCCCAAAACCCCATTCACATGCCTCAGAATTGCCTAAAAACGATAGAACCTAAGTGGGCGTGGCTTTGCACGAGTTTTCTCACCACAGAGGGCGTGGGGGCTGTTTCATCTCCTGATAATGTGGAAGAATTGCGCTCACTGAGCACTACCTCATTGTCATATATTCAGATGGGCAAACACCCACCCCTGGTTCGGTTCTAAAGTTATCAGGTGATTATGAACAAGTTGTAATATATATGACAGTGATAAATGCAAAACAACCTAACAAAATAAGGATATTTATCACACACCACAGTTACTACCAAGTGCAGGGCCAACTTCTGGTATCAGGAGCAGCTTGGTGTGACTTTGCAGTCCGCATAAAAAAGGATATTACAATCACCAGGGTCACACCGGACATGGCATGCATGCGAAACATCCTCCGTAAAGTAACATCATTTTATCACCAATGGATTGTGAAAGATTCTGCATGAAGTCCCAAGTCTTCAATATTAATTTTCCTCCTTTATTCATCATTTTTACAGTTAGCAAATATGACACTAATGCTGGAAGAAGTATGTGTTTTCTCATTCTGAATTTTGTTAATTCTTTCGTGCCCTTTTATTATTAATATTTCGTTTAGGTAGCCGCGTGCTTTTTGAAATCTATTTTAAGTTATGCTCGACTTCCAGTTTTCTCTGCATTTTGTTTGTATGTTGACGTTCTGTGTTGTTTTTGCCAGAGAACCAAAATAAAAAAGTGATGATGCTTGCTTACATTTTTCTGCTGTCTGACAGAGCGCTGTCATTTTCATCAGCGGCACTTGAGGTAGTTTCAACTAAAGAGTCTGGGGGCAGATCTGGTTGGATCCCTGACAATCCTTTCTCACTTTCGTCAGATTCGCAATTCTCTGCATCAGATGAGGTATATAGGGTCAGGGTATTCATCAGTTGGTCCATCGCCTCCACGAAGTGCAAGATGGAACGCATTGCTTGTATGAAAATTTATTTCATATAAGAATTACCATATTGAATATATCATAGGTATCGAAAATAATATTTCTGTTGGCCTACCTTGGTACACACATAGGTATTTCTGGAGATTTTTCCTAGATTGAATTGACTGTGAGGCCTGTTGCATTCCTTTATCCACCTCATTACTCTTTTGGGGTCAATATGTGGCTTCGGAAAAGGCACAAATCTTACTCCATTTGAACGGCAGGGGTACCGGTACCGTACAGGTTATCAGACCGGCAAATACAATATGCGCAGCGTTTACACATAGTTAGTCTACCAAAATAATTCACTAATAGATTCTGTTTAATAAAAATGCAACATCGTATCGAAGGCGAATTCTTCCGTACTGACATACGGTAGGCTACCGGTACCCTTGACTGCATCAGCATGACTGTCTACTATTTTTTGGTTCGAAATAGCAGTTGGTTGACCGGTGACACAAAAAATGATGCCAAACGTCAGGACAAATGTAATTAAAAAACATTAAGTTTATACTGTAGTATTTTAGTTAATATTAGGTTCATATATTTAGATTAAATCATTTTTAGTGTATGTATTATTCTTTCCTTATCCAAAGCTTGTTCAAAAATGATTTTGATGGTTGTACATAGAATTTTATGATTTTTTATAATGAATACAGTAACTTGCAAATGTTGCAATAATAGTGGAATGCAAATATTAATATGTAATTGCATTTGAAATTGAAGAAAATAATAAAACTTAATCCAACTGTTTAGTTGCATCACAATATATGTCACAAACTAAAACTATCTTAAAAATATCTTTCAAGTATACATTATCAAAAACTGTTTGCGGCCCTTTTCACAATTTTCAAAATGCAATGAAAAAAACAATTTGACTGGTGATGGCGGTATTTTCGTGCTTCCTAAGTTATAACATATTGTCAAGTGATCTATCATTAACGTTATTCCCCCTTCACATTGCTGTTACCGTACCTAACTTAGCTCCAAAAGTTTATTTAACATACAAAAATGGAATCACTCAGAGATGACTTTTCTATGACTGTATGACTTGGTCCTCCAAGAACTTTTCTTTCCACCACCTGGAGAAGGAAACAAAACTTTCCATTGAAAGGTGATATTTAAACTTATATGATTGAAGAATGCCCGAGGACTGTGAGACCTGCGTGACTACCGTTACCGTATCCCATGGTTTATATACTAATAGATACGGTAGCGTCCAAGTTAGGACTAAATTGGTGGGTTTAGTATAGAACAAATGAAAGGCAGGGGCAGTTTATAAAGTCTTTTAAATACATTTTTGGAAACATTGCACAAACTACAGCAATCTGAAATTATGAACAGATGAATATTTTTTTCAGATACATTCATGATGGTTCAGTCGTCAATTTTGGTTCAACGCTGGCAGGCTGGAGTTCAAAGCCAAGTGCTATAGATAGGTTGAGGAGTCTCTGCCACAACATCATCTTCAAATAGTGGTGTCGCTGGATAGTCACCAAGTCTCTGATGCAATTTGTACATGACAAGCACGGTGAGGGCACTTAAGTTTATGTCGTATCATAGAAACACAGATTTATTAGCTCAGTAAGATGGGTGCAAATATACTATTGAAATATTAGATTCAACAGGTTTATTGAGGTATTATGATCGATTACATACCACATAAAATTACAAGACCAATAATGTTATCGTGATAAACATGAATTGTTACATATTCATCAGAACTACTGGTGCTTGTTGCCATATCGTTGGACTAACCAAGACTATCCAAGAGATTAAATTGAGAGAATAACAGATTTTCCGCCGAGCCAAGCATGTGCAAGCCTTCCCCAGCATTGGTAACGACCTATATGAAGGGAACAAAATAGATCCGACAGTTTTGTCGTCTGTAGTTGGTGCTAAGCCCACAAAGTTAGATCCAGGGGTCGGTCGCTTCGCTACCCGCGAGGGGAAACGTAAAGAAATGTGTTTATTAAGGTAAAAAATAGGTGTTTGTTCTGATTTTGTTGAAAGACCCTGGTCGTTGCGCCGGACGAATGGCGGCATTCGTCCGGCGCAGTGCCCCCGACCTTTTTAGTCAATTAAATAGTTTAAATCCAGGTTAGAAACTGATCACCCCCAATGGGAATCAAATGTTTCTTAATTTTACGGCCCGTGATCACTCAACCGTGACGAAATTTTTTTGACATAAACTCGACCTCAATTAACTTGTATGACCCGAAAATGGCATCTCTACCTATTACCATTCTCGAGATATAACGTAAAATCACTGGAGCATGACTGAGGAGTTGGAGAAAAAAAATCCTTTTAAAATGGATTCAAATAATTTTTCCAGATATGCCCATGCTTTCACTTTCTCAATATGTCATTTCAGAGGCCTGCAATAAGCCAAAATCACTAAAGCGTGACTGGGGAGTGAGAGAACAAAAATTTCTTCAAAACAATGTTAAACTAATTTTTCCAACCATATCTATCTATTTCATTTTTCAATAGCTCCATTTTTAATTGCGCAACCTTCTTACGCCACTGGAGGGCGATTGGGAGGGGGAAACACCGATTTTTTAGTAAAGAAAATTTCAAATAATTATACTCTTTGAGAATTAGGCAGATCTTGGCCCAAAACCCCATTCACATGCCTCAGAATTGCCTAAAAACGATAGAACCTAAGTGGGCGTGGCTTTGCACGAGTTTTCTCACCACAGAGGGCGTAGGGGCTGTTTCATCTCCTGATAATGTGGAAGAATTGCGCTCACTGAGCACTACCTCATTGTCATATATTCAGATGGGCAAACACCCACCCCTGGTTCGGTTCTAAAGTTATCAGGTGATTATGAACAAGTTGTAATATATATGACAGTGATAAATGCAAAACAACCTAACAAAATAAGGATATTTATCACACACCACAGTTACTACCAAGTGCAGGGCCAACTTCTGGTATCAGGAGCAGCTTGGTGTGACTTTGCAGTCCGCATAAAAAATGATATTACAATCACCAGGGTCACACCGGACATGGCATGCATGCGAAACATCCTCCGTAAAGTAACATCATTTTATCACCAATGGATTGTGAAAGATTCTGCATGAAGTCCCAAGTCTTCAATATTAATTTTCCTCCTTTATTCATCATTTTTACAGTTAGCAAATATGACACTAATGCTGGAAGAAGTATGTGTTTTCTCATTCTGAATTTTGTTAATTCTTTCGTGCCCTTTTATTATTAATATTTCGTTTAGGTAGCCGCGTGCTTTTTGAAATCTATTTTAAGTTATGCTCGACTTCCAGTTTTCTCTGCATTTTGTTTGTATGTTGACGTTCTGTGTTGTTTTTCCCAGAGAACCAAAATAAAAAAGTGATGATGCTTGCTTACATTTTTCTGCTGTCTGACAGAGCGCTGTCATTTTCATTAGCGGCACTTGAGGTAGTTTCAACTAAAGAGTCTGGGGGCAGATCTGGTTGGATCCCTGACAATCCTTTCTCACTTTCGTCAGATTCGCAATTCTCTGCATCAAATGAGGTATATAGGGTCAGGGTATTCATCAGTTGGTCCATCGCCTCCACGAAGTGCAAGATGGAACGCATTGCTTGTATGAAAATTTATTTCATATAAGAATTACCATATTGAATATATCATAGGTATCGAAAATAATATTTCTGTTGGCCTACCTTGGTACACACATAGGTATTTCTGGAGATTTTTCCTAGATTGAATTGACTGTGAGGCCTGTTGCATTCCTTTATCCACCTCATTACTCTTTTGGGGTCAATATGTGGCTTCGGAAAAGGCACAAATCTTACTCCATTTGAACGGCAGGGGTACCGGTACCGTACAGGTTGTCAGACCGGCAAATACAATATGCGCAGCGTTTACACATAGTTAGTCTACCAAAATAATTCACTAATAGATTCTGTTTAATAAAAATGCAACATCGTATCGAAGGCGAATTCTTCCGTACTGACATACGGTAGGCTACCGGTACCCTTGACTGCATCAGCATGACTGTCTACTATTTTTTGGTTCGAAATAGCAGTTGGTTGACCTGTACGCTGTACGGTACCGTACCTGTAAGGTGCCTGCAACGGGTACAGCCTTTTAGTATAGATATATAGGTTTCGTGAACGTGATTTGCAACAAGTAACACTTTCTAATTCTCGCAGCCCTGTGAAAAAAACAAAAAGGGACAAAGATCTGCCTAAACCGCCAACAACCTATGCGGAACGCGTCCAAAGTTGTCGGAGCGACTTTTTAGCGGAGAATGTTTGTTTAAATCTGCTCGCTTGTGATTGGTTGAGAATACGGATGATTTGATGTCGGGGAAAGGTCCATTTAGGAGAAAAAATTAACGAAATCGTCAATTCCGCTCAGTTAAAGCGTAATTAATACAAGAAAGATTTTTTTCTCATCCAATTCATTAATACAGTGTATTCGGTGGACAATTATGAAACACATATTAAATTTGAAAAAATTCCGCTCTGCGGAAATTAGGGAAAATCCCCCTTATTTGAGGAAATAATTTACAAAATCGTCAATTTATCTCAGTTAAAGCGTAATTAATACAAGAAATAATTTTTTCCCATCTAATTCATTGATACAATGTATTTGGTGAACAAATATAAAACACATACTAAATTAAAGTTCCACCGTGCGGAAAGTAGGAAAATTCCCCCCAATTTAGAAAAAATATTTACGAAATCGTCAATTCAACTCAGTTAAAGCGTAATTTATGCAAGAAAGAATTTTTCACATCCAATTCGTTAATACGGTATATTTGATGGACATATACAAAACATATATCGAATTTAAAAAAAAATCCACCGTGCGGAAAGTAGGGAAATTCCCCCTAGTTAGGAAAACAATTTACGAAATCGTCAATTTAACTTAGTTACAGCGTAATTTAGGTAAGAAAGAATACTTTCTCATCCAATTTATTGATACAGTGTATTTTGCGGGCATATATAAATCACATATTAAAATTTTGAAAAATTCCACCATGCGAAAAGTAGGGAAATTCCCCCCAATTTGAGGAAAAAAGTTGAGAAATTGTTGATTTAACTCAGTTAAAGCGTAATTTATGCAAGAAAGAATATTTTCTCATCCAATTTATTAATACAGTGTATTCGGTGGACATATATAAATCACATAATGAAATTTTAAAAAATTCCACCGTGCGGAAAGTAGAGAATTTCTTCCCAATTTAAGAAAAAAATATACCAAACCGTCAATTCAACTCAGTTAAAGCTTAATTTACGTAAGAAGGACTTTTTTCTCATCTAATTCATTAATACAGTGTATTTGGTGGACAATTATAAAACTTTTATCAAATTTTAAACAAATTCCACTGTGCAGAAAGTAGGGAAATTCCCCCCAAGTTAGGGAAACAACTTACAGAATCGCCAATCTAACTCAGTTAAAGCGTAATTTAGATAAGAAATAATACTTTCTCATCCAATTTATTAATACAGTGGATTTGGCGGGCATATATGAATCACATATTAAAATTTTTAAAATATTCCACCGTGCGGAAAGTAAGGAATTTCACCCCAATTTAAGACAAAAATATACCAAATCGTCAATTTAACTCAGTTAAAGATTAATTTAGGTAAGAAGCAATTTTTTCTCATCTAATTCATTAATACAGTGTATAAAACACTTATTAAATTTAAAAAAAATTCCACTATGCGGAAATTAGGGAAACTCCCCCCAATTTGAGGAAAAATTCAAAAATCTTCAATTTAACTCAGTTAAAGCGTAATTTATGCAAGAAAGAATATTTTCTCATCAAATTCATTAATACAGGGTATTTGGTGGACATATATAAAACACATATCAAAATTTTAAAAAGTTCCACCCAATTTCTTTCGCACTTAATAATAAAATCATCCAAGTACTTTGTATTTCATTACGTTATGACGCAATTTTTTCGCAAAATATTTTTCTATGCTTTGTTTTTCGAGTCGTGTTTTTGAACACCAGTGTGAATTATATATGGTGTATTCACAAGTCAATATTAACATCGAAACACGGAATGTGAAAGTCTCATTCAAGTCAAAGGATGTGATAAATGATGTCTTTGTCCCGGTGGTTTCTGGTTCATTGTTTAAACTTTTTTGTACTGACACGATCTTACGATCTTTTCAATTTGATACGTAAAATATTCATGATTTCTTTTCTAATATTCCATGAGCATTAATAGCAATGGAAATGTGTTTGGTAATTCATATAATTTTGTCATTGCAGTACATTTGATTTGCATCAAAATTGAACGTCATCAAATTTCATATCTCGCCAGACAAGTTTATGATGTCACAGTTCATTATGGGCTTGTAGACTAGATAACGTCAATTATAAAAAAAAAAGCGTGTTTCTCAAAAACCATATGTTGCCATATTTCTAAGACCTAGCATGTAACATAAAGCCAAGATTATGTGGTTTGGTTTTCCGCGAGTAACGATAGAAAGGAAAGGTAGAAGTTCTGGTGATTATATGTGGCAATACAACAAATTGTAGTAAAATAAAGTTTGAGATAAACTATGCATCTCCAAATACAAAAAAAAAAATTGGAGTTGTAGGTTTTTAGCTAAGGCCAGGTCATGAATGGCTTTCCCCGTTGACGATCGAGACATTATTCAACTGAAATGTACTTAGAGTTAGATTGTACTTTTTAATGTAACAATATGACTGGAAATGATCTTAGTTACCATATTTGTTCTGTGCACTCATCACACAAACAAATTCGGTAATGATTCCATTCAGAAAACCGAACCAAGAGGTTCAAAGTGTAGCTAGCATAATGTCGTTGAACAAGAAACAGTAAGTAAGGGGGGAAGTGGGGGCCACCCGATACCTCATAAAAACACTGGTGATTGCAACTTCGGGTGTATAACTTTACTCAAATATGTTATTAAGTATTCTTACATATATTGGATTAGATTCTGTATCTCAGTATATTTAACAAATCATTCAAAAAAATGTTTCGGGCGATTTGGAATAGGGATGAGTTCCAAAGAAAAGTGATAACGGAAATTAACAAAATGGTTGATTTCGACGAAGAGTGCAGGGCTTCTTGGGAAACCATAGCGGAGAGGTTATTCAATCCTAAAAACCGCCAGCGGCGCCACAGTCTCGCTTTGCGCTTGAAATATCAATATAGTCGACAAAAAAAACGTGTACAAAGACGAAATATTAGGAAGAAATCAAAATGAGGAGGATGTGAGTGGAAAGAAAGCAAGACGAGCGAAAGGGAAAAATGAACTAAAAAGGATAGGCGTATTAAAAATAAATACTAAATGGAGGTTAAAAAAGAGAGGGCAGAATAGTGAAAATATATATATGGTGAAAAGGAAAATTCAAACAGAAAGTATAGTCCAGACGAGTTGAGCGATAAAAAAAGATTTTTTTAACGATTTTCGTTTTGTAAGGAAAGGAAGATTCGAGTTGCAAAAAGAGGTGTGGGCAAGATTGGAGGCAAATCAAAATGGAAGACAGTTTAAATTTGAAGGGTCTGAATGGCGAAAGGTGATGATAGCTGGATTGAAAAGAGCAAGTTCTTATTGCACTTTTTCATCCAACTATCACAAAGTGAAACTTACCGAAAGCTGTCATTTTCAGGAATTCCATTGCCTTGGATCATGCACTTTCACAGATTGTCCAATAACTTTCAAAATTGTCATTCCGAGTGGCACGAGAACTGCCACTTATAACTTTTGTGGTCACATTCGTCACGCAAGAGGCAACATCAGGTTCCGGGAGATACAGGGAAGTTGCCGAAAAAATGTTGCAAATCTTTTGAAGTTTAAGGCACCCAGGCGCCATCATCTTGATTGTCTGAAGACATTACCAGAAGATGTTTTACTTTCAGGTTGTCGAGATGACGCGCCAAACGAAAATGTTTTGAAGCAGATTTCGCACGAGCAAAACAAATATGTTCCCGATATTGCTAATGAATTTACAAATATAATAGAAATCCACAGAAAACGACACTTGTGTGACGAAAGTAGTAATCGGAAAATTCAGGGGATATTGCAAAAGATATCTTGCATACCGCCTTCTGTACTGCTCTACAGTGAAGCATCAATGCGGATTGCATATCAACGTGGCAAAATTGATGCCGTGTATATTGATGCTACTGGAAGCATCTTGATTAATCGATAAGAAAATCCATGCCGTTTTACGCTTACGAAATGGTTGTGCGTCATTCTGTTAAGGGTAAGTCGCCGTTTGCATTCGCGACGTACCTCACTTCAGATCACGGAATGACATCAATAACCTATTTCGTAGCTAGCATCAGTGCATAAATGAGACTGATATCAGGTCGCAAGTGGAATCCCCGGTTGATTATATTTGATGGAAGTATAGTAATTATAAATTTGACGATGAAACCGTCACTGTAGAATCTATGGCTGAGTACAATCACCGAATGATTCAACTATGCACTGAGTACGCGACGGAAGGAATGTTGCAAAAAAACGATTCATCACATCTGCACTAGCCACGTAATGAAAAACATGAAGCTCCTATGTAGCAAACTGTGAGTGCTTTATGCGTTATTTCTGTGATAATTATGAAAAATATATATTAATTTTAGTGATAAACACGCAATAATCTTCAAAGAATCAAAATATCGCGAGTTTCGCAAGATATTACTGAACATATATTTCCAATGTAAGTTAAGAAAGGGAACTGTATAAGTGCGTGAATACACAATGTAATTCAAATAAACAATGTTAGCTTGTAGTCGTCTTGAATAATTAAATAATTTTACTTGATATTTTAGGTCAACATCAAATAATTTTCATGCATTG
This sequence comes from Styela clava, assembly GCF_013122585.1. Lineage (NCBI taxonomy): Eukaryota > Metazoa > Chordata > Ascidiacea > Stolidobranchia > Styelidae > Styela > Styela clava. The sequence continues at coordinate 15,416 of NW_024102653.1, forward strand.
CGCGGTAAAACGATAATCACGTAATTTGGAAGATCAATATGTATACCTCTTAATTTGTTTTGGTTCGCCGTATGATTAAGCTGTCTTGTCGGCTTTCCGTTCCCAAGATAAATCTCCATGTTACCTAATCTGTCATCAACATTATTCAAATATTTGCAGACTAGATCAGAGAACGTCGGTGTTTGCCACGCGCGTGTTGGGCAGCATGATTGTACAATCAAAACTGATGGATGCACTGTTTATATATTATCACATGATCATATTTTTCTATTCGAGTTCTCTTAAACTAGCCTTACAGAGCGAATCCGCACTTCTTAAGTATATTCTGCAAGAAGATGTTTTCAATTAATTAATTGAAATATCAAACGAAATGGTATTGATATTATTATTACAGATATTTTCAAATCTTTGTTGAATTTCCATTTAATTTTCAGATTGACTAAACTTTATTATTATTGAACTTCTATCATCTCGATTTTTTTCTAAATCTTATTGTCGCCAAAAATAATATATCAGACTAAATAAGTGTGAAATATTTCGATTATTTTGATATTATAGGCGGAAGTACCATTTATACATTATGACGCCCTGGGTGTCTTAGATTAAATGAAAAAAAGGCTAAGAGGAGGAGTACATTATCTTGAGATGACAAAAATAAGCAAAGGTTACATTCCTATAAACCTAAACACTATGTTTTGTTATTACAGGAGCATCACATCACTGGTGACATTGGATTACATAAATTTCATATTAGGAACCGAAGACTTTAATTTGGAATTTCGCCGACATTGGAGATGAGGAAGACGAGGGTCAATTCATGATGGATTTTGTTCGCGACAAAGCTCTCAATCTCGTCCACACGCACCATATTTATGGAAATGATGATTTCAATCCTAAAAGAAACATGACCGTTTTAAAGAAATTTCATGAAATATACGCCAAAAAATCTTCTTATTGAGCTCTGTTATATTAGGTGCAGTTTTTTTTATTTGAAATATACCAAAGCTATCAAAGTGGCTATACTCACAACTATTCTCTTTTCTTGTTGCATCAAAATCCGTGATACATGTATATTCATTCAATACTGAATGTACCAAATCTGCAAAAATTGATACGAGAGAAGATGTTTTGTAATTTTGAATTACAGAGTCTTTTTGAAACCAATCGATATAGAGATCTAATTTAAAGTTGGTAATGTAATAATTACATTTCAGGAAACATTGGAGATTATGGAACGTCTGAAACCTACAGAAAATATTCGAATTATTACTCAAAAACAAAAACATTATCTGAGCAAGTAACATATACTTCGTTGCAGTGCCAGCGCGTCAATAGGGCCAACCGGGGCAATGCCCCGGTTGTTTTTTCGGTATAATAAAAAATATTCGAAAAATGCCGATTTTGCCCCGGTTGCTCATTGTATATCGTATTCTCTCTTTTATCTTCCACTCGCCATGTTTGTCTCGTTTGTTACTTATCGATCTTAAGATCGGTAAGTATATTGATAGGTATTTGTCTGTATGTATGTCTGTCTGTTAGATGCACGCGATATCTCACGAAGGCGTGGTTGAATCTGCTCCAAATTTTGCATGTGCATTCATCATATCTCGGACCAGAAGCCTATTGATTTTGGATGAATTATGTCGTATAATTAGCGAGTTATTAATTAATTAGTGATGAAGAGATCTGGATTTTCACAAATCGAGAGATTTTCGAGACGCGCTGAATGTGTGTGTGCGTATCAGATGCGCAAGTTTTCACGCTAGTGAGTCAGCGAAGGATACACACCGCTAGATCGTATCTCGTGATTAATCTTTGAGCCTTGTCCATATCTCTCTTGTAACTTTGACGTCGTCGCGATGTGCAAGTTTCCTTCGAGAAATTTTCCACACTATTGAGTCAGAGCGAAGGATACACGCCGCGAGATCGTATCTCGTTACTTATAATTACTCCTTAAAGTTTACGCAATGTCCATATCCCTAAATCAGGTTCGGGGTTGCAGAATTCCTCACCAAAATATCGCTAGGCTGTGTTTGAATAGCCGTCGCAACCTGGGTTAGCGCCGTTGTATTTAACACAAACTATAGGATTGGTAAATACAGAAATAGGCTATTGGCTGGAAACTAATCGAAACAATCCAGTTCGGATTTGCAGAATTCTTCATAAAAGTATTTCCTCGAGTAGTATTTCGACGACATGGGGAGTTGGCTATTGTTTCCTACATTTCTGATATTGGCTGAAAACTAATCAAAACAATCCAGTTCGGGTTTGCAGAATTTTTCGAATCGAAACCGCAGTTTCTGTTTTGGGGATCCCCTAACTTTCGATCGATAAGTCTTCGGTCTCTGACCGATATTCTCGTTTTCTGTTTCTTTTACTAAATCATCGGGGCTAGCCCCGAAATTATGACGACACAATGCCGACGTTTCTTACAACAACGTGTTGACATATTCACGCATTCCTTCTCGTTCGTTGGTTTCTTGAAGAGTTGATAGTTTCGTCGCCTTCGTTTTTGTCGCTTGTTTCGCTATTTGAATCAGTTAGAGACCTTTAGTTCATTTGCTTTCGATTTTCCACATTCCTTTTGAGCTCCTCACTTCTTTCCGGCTTCACATTTCTTAGCCTTAGACCTCATAATGAATAAGGTTGATGCACTACTTCGCACTCCGTATTCGCAGTTGCCGCTGGAACAAAAATTAGAGGTAGAACGTCTTGGGCCTTATCAACCAAAAAATTGTTCACTGGAACAATCCCATGACGGAGGAAAGCGTCGGCGTACATTCTGCGCAGAAACTTGGTATAAGAAACACCAATGGTTGTGTTACAGCGAGGACAAAAATGCACTTTTTTATTTTTATTGCCTACTTTTTGCTACCGCCCGTGACTCACGTTGGTGTAAATTTGGTTTTAGAGATCTTAAACATCTTTCCGAGCGTGCCAGGGATCATCAATCTTCTATGGAGCATCTGGACAATGCAGTAAAATACCGAACATTCGGAAATGTTAATATTGCAGCAAAGTTGGATGAAGGACGCGCGGTTTCTATTCGTCGGCACAACCAAAACGTCGAGAAAAACCGCCACGTTCTCGGTCGATTGATAGATGTTTTGAAGTTCATTGGTTGTCAAGAGCTGTCCCTCCGTGGGCACGATGAACGGGCTGGCTCTTCTAATAGAAGCGTATTTTTGGATATGGTGGAATACACCGCATCCCTAGATACAGTATTGAGAGATCATCTTGATGCCGCAACTGTTTCGAAAGGGACATCTAAGGATATCCAAAATGATTTGCTCGACTCAATGTATAAAATTTATTTACAACATTTGGCTCTGGAAATTGAGAATTGCCAGTTTCTTTCGATTCAGTCTGACGAGACAACTGACATCACGTGCGTTTCCCAACTGGCTGTGATTTTTCGGTTTGTGAAAGATGGTAAACCTACCGAGAGATTTCACAGCTTTGTACCAATCGTTGATCGCACGACTTGCGGGATATCGGCTGTACTGAAAGAAGTGTTACAGCCTTACAACGCGAAGTCAAAATTGATAGCTCAAACTTATGACGGCGCGGCAGTCAACATGGTGTTCAAGTTTATATAAAAGAAGATTTTCCTCATGCGCATTTTTTACATTGTTATGCACACCAATTTAACCTCGTTATTAAAAATATGTGTCTTGATACCCCTCTCGTCCGTATATTTTTTGCAAATGTTTCGGGGTTTTCTTCATTTTTTTCCGTTTCGCCGAAGCGCTCTGACCCCCTTCGCCAGATATGTAGCCGCCGTCTCCCAGCTTGTGCACCAACACGTTGGAACTTCCAATCACGCGTGGTGCAGGGCGTGTCCGAAATTAGGTCTGAGCTCATTGAGTGTTTCAATGGCATTCAGAGCTCTCCGGTTTGGCACGAACGCTCTGTGAGGGAGGCGGCAGGTCTAAAGCGTCTGCTAGGAGATGGTGAGTTTTCATTTTTTCTCGCTTTTTTCTCCACAATATTCTATCACGTGGATGTATTATACTGCGCATTGCAGTCAAGGCTAATGGATGGAGCGTCTGTGCAGTCGTGTATTTCAGACTTCTGCGATGCTGTATCTCGTATCCGGGAAACAATAAAATACGACGACACATGGAGTGCTTCTTTACGCCGCGGGCAAACAACGCAGCGTTTGATTTTGTCTGCAAAGGAATGTGTGACATTCTGGTGAATCAAATAGGCGATCGTCTGCGCACTAAACACCTTGCCGCGTTCTCTTTGATGAACCCAAAAATTTTTTCAAAATTTGCACGTCAATTTCCCATCCATTTGTTGGCTACTGTCTTCAAATTTTACGCCATGATAAACGTGGGTAAATTGGAAAATGAATTGCGATGTATATACACCAATCAAACTTTTTTGAACATCACATCAACTTGCGCGCTCTATGGGTTCCTCATAGATAACACTCTAGTAACTACCTTTGCGGCGTCTGCAAAATTTCTGGACATCATTTTGACGACGCCTATTTCTTCCGCCGACGCAGAGCGAACATTCGGCACGCTGAAGCGTATTAAAACGTATCTCAGAACCACAATGAGACAAGATAGATTAAATTTCTTGGCTGTTTTATCCATTCACAGAGACGTTATTTCTGGGATGCATGACTTTAATCAGCGCGTTATTGAGCATTTTGCTTCCAAGAAACCGCGGCGTGTTGCATATATGTTCAAGCAGCAGAAGTCTAGCAGCATATATATCTATGAGTGAGCGACGCATGTCCTTATCTTTGCATTAACTTTCCTTTCTTCATAGTAACGTTTTAAACCTTATTTTAGGTTTTGTCTGCTTTCCCGAAGTTTCTGTTAATATATCATTGTATTTATCTGGGTAAATATTGCCTTTCCTTTTGAAAGAGGTTTCAAAATAAACTATGTCTATATTTATTAATCCCTTGACTTGGACCGGTTTTAAAGACACTTTCTTATCGTTGAAAATTGTCGCTTTTGCCGATTGGTTGTTACCGATGGAATGGTTTTTATACTCAAAAAATGATGGGAGAACTTACAGCGCTCATCCTGTCCCCGTAGATGTGGGTGACTTGGTCCCGCAGTAGCTTGCCCGGTTAATTGTATTGACCGATAATTGTATTTTTCATAATTGTGTCTTTATATTGTTGTAGACAAGATAGTTGGTATCCTGTTGGTTTAGTTTTACATAATTTAAAAAAAATTGTGATATGATATTAATTGTCGGTATGTTGAAGTACTAACGAAATTGAAAGCTCAAAATATTATGGTGAGTATATATGAAGAAATTTTTTTTTAAGATCCAGGAATTATGAAATATATATATATATGTGAAAAAAATATGTGGCGAATGGTCAACAAAATCGTACACTTGTACATAATGATTTGCAGTGCAAGGTGGGCAAATGCAAGTACAATTAATAAACAAAATTGGGACCTCTAGAAGTATGCGCACCAAGATGGCGCACAACCTGAACATAGTATGTGTGTACCGGTTAGGATTCAGGTTGTGCGACAGCTTAGTGCGCATACTTCTGGAGCACCCAAAATGGACATGACTAGTGTGTCCATGATACGTTAAATACGTCGGTTATTGCAAGAAATTGACAAACAAGAAACTAGCATATAAAACAGTAATAATGACCATTTTAATATATACATTGTTCAAAAGCATTTAAATGGGATTCATTTTGACAGAATTTTACATCAAATAATCGTACTCAAGGGAGTATTGAGAAAAATATGCAAGATTTGAAGAGAACACGATTTTCTAGCAAGCGGTGTAATCGACTGGACGAGTTTGTAGACTTATACAGCTCTGACCATAAAGCTCTATGCCAAGGGCATATTGATATGCGTTTTTCGAAAAAAAGAAATAAGGTTCATTTATTTTGGATAAATATATTTGCTTTCATTAATGGTATCAGAAATATAGTAATGGCTATACGTATTTTAGCGCGATCCTCCCCTCGTGAAATATGAAAAAAAGGACATAAAAGACCAAAGCAAGCTTAACCCAGACATAAGAATATACCTCCAAGCCGGCTAACAGTCATTTAATAAACGGCATGTATTTTAACATTTCATACACATGAAATAGGACAAGTCGATTTTTGGTACTTGGATGATGTAGTCTAATAGGAATCCTTTAATATTTCTGGGATATCATTATAGGCAGCTTAACACGAGAGAAGACCAAGATCACGGTATCTCAACAACAAGACGATGCTGCCATGACATTAGTCACAAAGAAAAGTATGGTGGAAGAGGTGTGTGATCAAATTGTATACTAAAATATAACTAGTAATATACCTAAATGTAACATCTAAGTAATATTTCGAACTAACAACTCATTCTCTTTTTGTGCATATTAAGTTATACTGGCAACGCTAACTTAGAACGCCAAATCGTTTTTATTACGCAAATGGAAACCGAACTAAATGAATTTTAAGGTTGAAAAATATTGGAATATGGAACAAACGGAAATTGTTGTGGCAAGTTTCAATTCAAGTCAGGGAATGAGATATAAGCTCTATTTGGAAGACTTCAAAAGTTTGCGTTCCAACGAGTGGCTGACCGTGGAGGTAACTATATAATTGAGTATAATCATGCTGATCCGTTCTTTATTAATTCAGCCATTTTAAAATAAACATGTTATTATCACGAATAAATAAAATTATTGCTTTATTTAAAAATTGTGATACACAAATAGTTTAGAATTATACTATTATCAAAAGTTTGCAAAAACAAAAAAAAATAACATGATCTATGACCCCTTTGAACAATAAGCAAATAAATGACCGTCTCACTGCTACTATTCCCGACAGACAACTCAATAACAATTCTGCCTCAACATGATTCCAAATGGGATATAAAAGTATAATTTATTCAATCACAAGCAATTAAATATTTTTATAATTCCTTGGTAACTGTTCTCCAATTTTTTGATCGGCACATACTTTCAGACTATCATTTACTCCTTACTTACAACTGATGACAAAGAATCGCTGTGATGTATACGTCATGGATAGTTATATTGCTGGTTGTATTTTTCACCAACATACCAGCATGCATCACCATCTAATGACTGATGTGAGTCAATCTTGCAATCTTTGATGTTTTCAATCTTTCAGGCGGATAGGAACCACCAATAATTATATCCGAGGCTTGAGGAACCCCGGTATAATTGATATGTATAAGTTGGTTTCATGATACCATTTGTTACAAAAATATGAAACAACGATTTGACGCCGAACACCTCGGATGTGAATGTAAACTCGAGCAACTGCTGGAATATATTGGCGGAACTATGATCGAAAACCACTGGTATAAACAAAATTAGGGCTGGAAAAATTGACATTGTTTATTTATCCAAAAAGTCCATATTCATCTTTCATACAACACTTCAATATCATACTTATATCATCTCACTTGTTTTACAGTTAAATTTAGCGTGATACAGTAAACTATAGCGTGATTGTTTCTGCATGCAAGATAAATGGAAATCACTGGGTTCTATTGGTAAGGATGAAGTTTTGTCTTGAAATTTTGATAATATTCAATAAATAAAATATTTTTGTGGAAAAATTACATATTGCTTTTTTGTATTTGATTCTTCATTTTGATTCAAACAAAATATCTTTGTAGTTCATTGACACAACGAGAAATAATTTCTGCTTTCTGAATCCGTATGGAAGTTCAATTGAAAAGACCACACACGCATGTAAAAGTTATAAGTGAGGTCAATGCCTGGAATACATCTTATCGTTAGCCATTTCAACTACAAGCTAAAGTTAAAACTCAATAAAGCTTTACTTCACTGTTGCCTGATTGCTTTCAAATCCTGGAGTGGATTTTTTTAAGTTATCTTCTTTTCACTTATCTAGTCAATTCTTATTATTATTATTATCTTTTTCTGGTTGCAAGTATTCGGCTGTTTGCGTGAATATTTTCGTTAAAGTTAAAATCTGCCCTGTTCTTACAAATAAGATATACCATATGAAATACATAATCACATTGTAACAGTAACAAACTGTATTTACAATTGTGAATGACATTGAAATTGGATGAAAAGTACTTGAGTTACATGAGAAGTATGTTAGTAAAACTGATTTTTACACTACACTACTATTTTTACAATACACAGAAACTGGATGAACATACGAAAAGAATGCGAAAACTGGACACCAACGGTTACTGAACATCCCATTCAGAGGGATGGATCCAGTTGTGGAATTTACGTGATGAAGGTATATAGGAAGTCATACAAATTTAATTATCCATACATCAGTATATGTTCTTTGTCAATTTATTCACAAGAATTTGTTCCATACGAATTGATTAATTTATTTTCATATACCAAACAACATTCTCATGATTTTCTTCACACTATTTTGCGTTATTTTAAAACTTATCTTGTCTATTGATTCTTTGGCATAAATTGCAGTTCGCTTGGATGATGCTGGAAACTGAAAACATTCATGTTGTTTCACCAATCGATGAAAGGGCGAAGATTGCCAGTTGGGTGATTTAGAATTCCGGTATGAAGAAATGAATATTTGATATTTAGATAATTATCTAAACATTACCCAATTAAAAAATATATTTTTGACAAACTGCGTGGAGACGTACTGCAGTTTTTGTGGAGAGACGGGAGAAGGAGAATGGGTAAGAAACCTATTAGGTGTTCAATAAACACGCAATATATAATTTATTTTCATGTTATTTTGACTTTTTTTTTAATTGGCTGTGATGTGTGTCCAAGCTGGTTTCATGCTGGATGCTACAACGGAGATATTGCGAAGATATTAGACGTACTTTGGAAATGTCCAGCATGCGAGGCCGGGTGGCATTAAAATGCATTTGATGTGAACATAAGTTTTGAAAGGTTGCCATTTGACACTGACAAGTAGATCAAAAGGCCATTTCCCGTTTAACCTGTCCATTGAGTACAAAGTCATGAATATACGTTCATGCTCTATACCCACGAAATTATTTCGTTCCGAAGTCCCGTCGTATTTAGAAAATTACGGGAGGCGTTTTACCTGTAAATGCCCCAATCCGTTTTAAGCCCACGCAAATCTCGGACATAATATTCGTATAAATTATAATAATGGTTAAAACCCGCAACAAATACATGTTAGAATTAGATTATTACATAATAGTAAAAACAAAGAACATACGGAAAGAAGGAAGAACAGAGTAATAGCGAATAAAAACTAAGAACGGTATGCGTATGTACCTTTGTTGACCATTTTTCATAAATTACCATCCGCCACTGATGGGGAACTAAGACCAGAAAACTTGTTTTATTTTTTAAGTCGGCTTTACTTGATTTGAGTCGGCGCTGATCTTTCATGTCTGGTGTTATGATTTTATTTTTGCTTATTGATGTTGATATCGCCAGCTTAAAGTGAACGATATTGTTATTAACGACGTCGGAATAATGAAAAAATCCGCGTTAGATATTAAATAATATTTAAAGGCTATTCAATAAACTCTAAATTGCAAGAAATAAAAAAAATTCCCGTTATGTAACAATTGTGATTGCGCTTTTTGACTTCCTTTCTTGCTGGTCGTAATTTATTGCCGCGCCACGCACGGCTGATTTCAATTGCGATGAAAAATGGAATGATTGTGAAATGTTTTTTTCAAATCAAAGTTTGACGTCGGCACTAGGAAATGTGCGTCATATTCGGTATTCTCAAAAACACCAAAAAACGATATTCAGAGGTCGCAATATTCAAATATTAAGTTCGTATATATTGAACATATATTGGGAGGGGGTGTTTCGAAATTTAGGGGGGGGGGGGTGGTAAATAATTTACTATTAGAGACTAGGTTATTTGTATTCTTAAAAAAATGGTATGTATTTAAGAAACGATGTACATGAGGGGCTCCCCAAGTTGATTGACGGCGAGCCAAAATCCACAGCAGAATAAAATTGTAGGGCCAGAAAAGGGGAGCGAGGAAAAGTGCGGGACGACCAGGCTGGGGTTCAGGGCGCGCTTCAGCGCCCTGAGAAAATTTTGAGAAATAGGCACCAAAATAGGCTCTAAGCTTGATTTTAGATACACCTAGCATCGCGGTTTGTTATGTAATAAAATCAATAATTATAATATTTAGCTGATAGAATTCCCGGGGAATAGATAACAAGCACGACTTTCAACCGTAAATATATATATTCTACTACGTTTCAACAAGTAATTTGCAACTGATAGTGACTAATGAAGTTACTTGCTCATCTGGCATTGTATGAATGGCTACTTATGGCTTGTTTTGTTACACATTTCACATTTTTTTGAACATGTGTGTTTGACTTTTGTATGAATTAAATTTTGAAATACGCGCGTCAACTGATCATAATGGCGCATAATGTTGTATTCCTTCAGAACTGAAATATTTTGTTGGTAAGAAGACAAATCGCTGAAGTTTGATTCTTTTCAATAAAGAAATAAAAACGCTGTCATTCATCTAAAAATCGTCTGTTTTCAGTGCCTAGTTTTCGTTTTGTGACATCTTTAAGCTTTCTTAATATACGGCAAATATCTAAAATACTGAAGTGTGTAATTCTAATACCCATACGTATACATAAGATACCGGTATAATTCAATTGTTGCGAAATAAACGTGCTTAAACTGTGATAATGATGTAACAATAGACGGTATCTAAAACTCAAAAGGTACTACATGAAGGGTTAGCTCGTTAAACTATTTCACTCAAGTTCGGCGGGCCATTTTAAATCGTCACGCCGGCCGTAATTGGCCCGCAGACTGCGGTTTAGAACCCCTCATCTACACTGATAAATATGCCATAGTCGTTATATTTGAATACAATTATACTTGAGTTAGGAAATAAAATGTGGAATCGCACCTCAAAATTAGGGGGGGTGTTTGAAATAGTAGGGGGGGTGTTCATTAGGGGGGGGGGGGGTGTAGGGAAATCACTGGTTTCTACTGTATACAAATATTTCGTGATATTTTTTGCTTCCATTTTCTTTCAACATCTTAGTACGGTTTGCCATACTTTCGTTAGCTCTTTACAGTGTCACAGTCTTTAAAGTTCTGAGATATTTTTTATCAACAGCATTAAATGGTTCGCCGACATATATACATATTCGACATAACAAATGAAGCGCCATAAGTGTCAAATCGTTACTACTCTTGAAGACGCCACCCCATCTGTTGAGGTTGACAATACAGGCTTCGTTGTTGACTTTTCCACCATTCTGATTTAGGGTACTGGGTTAAGGCTGCACTTCAGGTTTACCGAAGCTGGCCCAAAGATACCAGCATAAGTTACTCCTGAGGTTTTTTAGAAGGTATAATGTTATATGGGATGAGAGGAGATGGGATGATCAATAAATGAGACAAATGACGCTTTATTCTATATAAATTGACAATTTCGTATATTTTTTCCTTAAATTGAGGGGAAATTCCATACTTTCCGCACGGTGGAATTTTTTAAAAAATTGATATATGTTTTATATATGTCCATCAAATACACTGTATCAATGAATTGGATGAGAAAATATTTTTTCTTGCATAAATTACGCTTTAACTGAGTTGAATTGACGATTTCGTAAATATTTTCCTTGAATTGGGGAGAATTTCCCCACTTTCCGCACGGTGGAATTTTTTTTTCAGTTTAGTATGTGTTTTCTATATTTATTTATAATAAAAAAAATATGTTTTATTCAGTATTCGAAATAATTCAAAATAAATTACATTTTCAACAACATCATTACGAGTTGTTTACCAAACTTTTATGGGAGTGAATCTAGGTGGCGGTAATAGGATACACGGTGCCAATTACCGCCACTGTGACTTTTAGTTGCCTTGAAGCTTGTGGCGTTGTTAGTTTTGCATATTGGTTAGTCAGTTAGATATTTTATAACGTGCGATAAACCCTTATTTATTGTGGCAAAGTCTTAGTTCGAAGCGCCGAGGGCAAATTGGGGAACACTATTCGAAATTCGAGGGTGGCGGTAATATTTTGATTTAACGCAGTGGAAGCTCCTTCTTCAAGAACAACAACGAAAAACAAACGTCCCTGTCAGGCTATAACCCTTGGGCAGACGACCGTTTCCTGCCAAACTTGGCCGAGCGTGAAAAGCATTTTTTGGGTCAGGGGTATTTCAATCTGGCAACGGCCTTCGGTGAGAAATAATAAAATAAAATTAAAAATAATCCACTAGATGACACGAACATGCTTGTGTTGATTGAAACCGTGTGCGTCATCGTACGTTAAAAGTGGGCAGGCAGAGTTTGCGGGGGTGGCGGTAATAGGGTCACTGACGTGTAGCACCGTAGATCTAAACAAGAGAGCTGTGCTCAAATATATGGACACGTCACAAGATGTCGCTATTTTTTTATTCTGACATATAAGAAAACGAATCTCTTGAAGTCCACAGAAATTTTCGAAATAAGTAAAAGTAATAGCCTTCTGGCAAAAAACATTCCCAAATTCAAATGCCATGCTGTATGTAACAAAGGGTTGTTCGAAATTGATTGAATTTCATTATAGGCCGCAAGACGAGACCGCTTATCTTTCAGTTTCGTAGCGAACTTAAGGTAACTTCCTGAAAATGATTTCAAAAAGTTCTTTAGAAATTTAGTAACAAATATTGCCTTGTTCCCACTTCCAAAAATTGTACGTTGCACGGAAAAGACGCCTTTACTACGATAAATATGTGTTACCATTTGCCCTATATTATCTTCTTTTCCGGTATCATGGGCCAATGAATGCAGACTTCTGCAAGACGTAACAATTAAATTGGTCAGCTGAAGGTGGATCCCCCGTGGTCGGATGAATGTCAGATGTACTACTTCTCGCTTTTGCGTTGAGTTGAGTAGCCTTTCCAGTCTTTTTCAGTTATTATTAGTTCAGTTATTCTAAAGAGGTGTTGAAAAGTATAAGTAAGATATTAAACACTTGTATATCCTTACCATAAATAGCAATTTTAGTTGAGCACTAGCTCATAAGACGTTGTTAAATAGGTACGGTGCGGTAACTCCAAGGAAGGCTAGACCTAGAATAATATGTCACAAACAACGATGTTTTCTGGCTTGCATGAAATGTTTATGATTAATTTAATGACTCTTCTTGACTATTCAGCAGACTTATACTACTATATAGGTCACAGCATATTTGGAAATAGAAATTAATGGCTGTTTCTGTAATGCACGATTGTGTGAAAGAGAAGAAAATAATCAATTTTACTAATGTCGGTTGGTCTATATCTAAATTCATAGAGTCGACAAGAACCTGGGAAGTAATGATAAGTTATGCCGGAGTGGAAAGAAAGTAGCATTGGAAACGATTGAGAGGTGAGAAATAAAGTTGTAGACAGACAGTTGATGTTTTAAAATATAGTCTATAGTCCATAATCATACTGTCATAGGGCATTTCAGACTGTGATATATCAAAATTTAGTGTAGATATAGTCTTGTAATGATATGCAAACACTGCTGGACTGTAGTACATGCAATCAGCATATATACGCTCATTGAGTACATCAGATAAAATGCATTATGTATTCAAGGTATTAGTTAGTATTTAGTGGTAATTTTACACTCATGCTGTTCCAAATATGATTTTCTTCCTCATTTTAGATACTGTACTACAAAAGAAAACGGCAATGTTCCACCAATCCGACCTAACGCAGGCTCTAATCCCTGCTGCTATCAGTGCTATAAAATGGATTAAACAAGAAGTCTTGAAGCGTAAAGGTATATGAGAATCATAATAGTTGCAAACAGCTTAGATGGGCTATTCATATTGAAATACTTTAGCACTTTTCTGCAATTGGAGCTGCCCACCAAACTCATGTTGGAGACTTCATTGAGGTTCATCTCAACTATGAAGATCTTTTGAGGTTAACGAGGCATTAATAAATAAAGTTGAGGAATTTGTTTGTTCACTGTATGAAGAGGATATGAAGAATGTAAATTATACCAGGGCACGTCTATTTAACACTGGCAAACATAAGGATTATACTCTCTCCACCCAACAATGATTCACTGAAGAAGCATGTGGCCCTCAAATGTAAACAAGCTGTAATGCGTTCAGTATGTTCATTTTCACACAAAACTGAAGAATTTATTTAGTTACCAGATGAGCGCTACGAAACTCATTTTCTGATCGTTTTCAAGGCTTCGTCTCACGGCCCATATCCGTGGTAAGGATCTACAAGTGTTTAATAACTTACTTATACATTTTTCAACAACGTCTTAGCATAACTTAACTAATAAAAACTAAACAGGGCTATGGAAAGGCTGCCCAACTCAACGCAAGGTCGAGCAGTAATAACTAATATTCATCCGCTCGCTAACAGCTGATTCGATTCAATTGTTACTTCATGCAAAAGTCATTGTTCATTGCCGAAAATGTAGAGAATGTAGGACAGATCGTAGCACATATTTCTTGTAGTAAAAGCGTCTTTTCCGTAAAACGTGCAACTTTTGGAAGTGGGAACAAGGCAATATTTGTTACTAAATTTTTAAGGAACATTTTAAAATCATTTTCAGGTAGTTACCTGATGTGCGCTACGAAACTCACTTTCTAGGCGTTTTTCAGCTCAAATATATGGACACGTAGAGTCACATAATTTTGATGACGTCATAGCGAAAAAAAAAGTAATAGCCTTCTGGAGAAAATTTTTATCTTTAACCACTAAAAATTTCAAAGCAATTGGTCCAGTATTCGAAGAGAAAAGCGACTTTTTAAAAACGTGTCAAGCGGTACTGAGTTAGCAGTCAGGCAGCATCTTACCTGTACACTGTAGGCCATATACGGTAATTGATCACAGAACAGTTGTTCCCTTGCAAATTTTATGTTGTTTACACTTTAGGACAAATAATTGATCACAGAACAATTCTTCCCTTTCAAATTTTATGTTGTTTCCAGTAGACTCTCATCAAAATAAACAAATATAGTAGGCTACAAGTGCTACAACGCTTGCATTACTGCACTGGTAGGACCGTGAAAGAATAAGTTACGGTAATTTCATTGTGGTAAGACACCGGTACCGGCACCAGTACCAGTATCGTACTTACGTACTGAGCTACCAGTACCGGTACCGAACCTGTAGGTCTGATATTCCGTTCCGCATACGATAGGCTATAAAACTTGCATTGCAGCATTAGTAATACCGCGGAAGGAATAAGTCAATTTCACTGCGTTACGGTACCTGTATGGCAACTTACCAGTACCGACCTACAGTAGCTGTAGTACTGAGCAAGACAATCGATCGCGAAACCGCTTGAAATAAGTGTAAAACAGTGTTCCCATGAGTAAAAATAAATACCGCGAAATTTTGTATGAAATATCATATCTCATAGGATTCATATAAAATTTAAAAATAAACAAAAGTAATAGCCTTCTAGCGAAAAAATTAATCTTTAACCACTGAAAATTTCAAAGCAATTGGTCCAGTATTCGAAGAGAAAAGCGACTTTTTAAAAACGTGTCAAAGAACAAGAACAACAACAACGACATAATATTGAAACGATCGTTATGTCCACTACGTGTCCAATAATATCCCATCCTCATCGCTAGTGTAATATCTTAAGTATTACCAAATCACCAGTAGACAGAAATATAACAGTTTATTAAACGGCAAAGTAAGACGTCAGTATATGGCCGCTTAACGCCAGACAGTTCAAAACATAAGAAACGAGAATATCGGTCAGAGACCGAAGACTTATCGATCGAAAGTTAGGGGATCCCCAAAACAGAAACTGCGGTTTCGATTCGAAAAATTCTGCAAACCCGAACTGGATTGTTTTGATTAGTTTTCAGCCAATATCAGAAATGTAGGAAACAATAGCCAACTCCCCATGTCGTCGAAATACTACTCGAGGAAATACTTTTATGAAGAATTCTGCAAATCCGAACTGGATTGTTTCGATTAGTTTCCAGCCAATAGCCTATTTCTGTATTCACCAATCCTATAGTTTGTGTTAAATACAACGGCGCTAACCCAGGTTGCGACTGCTATTCAAACACAGCCTAGCGATATTTTGGTGAGGAATTCTGCAACCCCGAACCTGATTTAGGGATATGGACATTGCTTAAACTTCAAGGAGTAATTATAAGTAACGAGATACGATCTCGCGGCGTGTATCCTTCGCTCTGACTCAATAGTGTGGAAAATTTCTCGAAGGAAACTTGCGCATCGCGACGACGTCAAAGTTACAAGAGAGATATGGACAAGGCTCAAAGATTAATCACGAGATACGATCTAGCGGTGTGTATCCTTCGCTCTGACTCACTAGCGTGAAAACTTGTGCATCTGATACGCACACACACATTCAGCGCGTCTCGAAAATCTCTCGATTTGTGAAAATCCAGATCGCTTCATCACTAATTAATTAATAACTCGCTAATTATACGACATAATTCACCCAAAATCAATAGGCTTCTGGTCCGAGATATGATGAATGCACATGCAAAATTTGGAGCAGATTCAACCACGCCTTCGTGAGATATCGCGTGCATCTAACAGACAGACATACATACAGACAAATACCTATCAATATACTTACCGATCTTAAGATCGATAAGTAATGAATATCAAGCACGCAGACAGGTAAAAGCAAGGAGCAATTACGAGAAAACAATTATGACATCATAATAACAAATCTAGTCCGTGTTAAAAACAACAAGCAATGACGTAAATACACAACAATTATGCTGGGTTTATTGGAGATTTTCGAGAAATACCTGACCCCAATGAGTCAATATTGAAATTCAGTCAATTTCAAACAATCCCTTGATACAGCTTAGAATTCGAAATTGGGACTGTCACAGTTGTTTTAGCGTGGTATTATATATTAACAAGATGGATAGTGTGATGACTAATTGTTTTACCTTAATTGCTATCGGTAAATCACTCAAAGCAATGACATTAAACAACATGATGCGCAACTCCGGCATTTTTGTCCGAAGATCGTATTCGATAGCACGCTCCAATGCACATACTTGACGAGACGAAAACGAGCGGATGTGTGCTGCTTTCAAGGCGTAGCACGAATGGTATTCGTGCCTGCTTTGACAGTTGTTGTCGATTTTAATGATATTTTTGAAAGTTGGGGTAAAAAGAAATCGGTAAAAGGTAAGGTGAATACTATTGTTGTATATCACACTCGGGGCATCGCACTGTTAAGTACATGTGGGAAAGCCAGCCTTTGTCAAATACTACGAGGTTATTAATTCAGTACGGTACGTAGTTGCCCATTTGCCGAAATTACATATTTACTTACCCCTCATGGTTTCAAATAGTTCATGCACCTCCAGTTAGATTTTTTTAATCAGTGAGGATATATACTCATTGTTGATTGCTGCTTCATTGTAACATACTATTACGCATTCACTTTTATTTGCGTATTGAATCAAAGTGTTAACAAGTTCACCTAACATTTCACTCATACCGGTCTATATTGTATAGTCTGATTTCTCAAGTATTTAGAGCACGAATGCTTGTAATTTTCCGACTAAACCCTTTTATAGTTGGTTTATATACCAAATTCAGTAAAATATTTTTTAATAAAACATGAGATATTGGATTTATTAGCTTTTCCATTCTGAATCATATAGACTGCTTTATTTATTCTTAACGAAAATTAATAAATCTCCTCTCTTTCCTCAGATGTGAAAGTTGTGGACAAACCTGTCTAAGCATTGTGAGACTCTTGCAGCACAAGAGGCAATAGCAGAAATAGTAAGTATATCAATCAAGAAATTAAGCCGACATAAAGCAAAACTTTCAACTATTCGTCTAATCTCAATTTCCTATTATTTATTCACAGGACAACTATAGCAGACGGGGAGATATCAGAAGTCTGGCGACATATCAGTGACAGTGTGATTCCAAAAAATATAATGCAATTGAAAATTTAAAATAGAAATTTGCAATAGAAAAACAACCTATGGAGGCATGCAAAGACATTTGACCCTCCGGTAGAGTTGTGTATGGCCCCCACATCCTGCAGGGCTTGAGGAAAATAACTAAAAATTCCAAAGCGTAAGATTGCATAAGCGGTCTTATTTGTAAAAAGGCACAACACACGCCAGACATACTTAAAACAGCTTTGGAAATGAGGATTACGGAAATACTATCATATATTTTTTGAACAACTTAAATCTAGACCAGGGATCTCAAACTCGCGGCCCCAGAGAACTTCCAGTGCGGCCCTCGAACGCTTAACAATAATTGTAATAGTATTTTGGAAGTTTTTTTTTTATCTAAATGTAATAGATTTTTCAAACCTTCTAAAGTGAAATTGATTATTCACACAGAAAACAATTTACTGAAAGTAGTTTTGGAATATTAATTTTTTTTTGTCCAAATTTTGACCCAATTAAGAATACACATCAAGCTAGCAAAGAATACTTGAATAAAACACTTGAGTAATTAAATTAAACGCAAAGTACATGAAGAAGGTGGCATTTTCGAAGAAAATGGGAGTTGTAACATTTCTGCTCTTCACAAAATTCTGAAGCACATTGTTAATTTGTCATATTCCATCAATACAATCAAAAACACAATAAGCTCAGCAGTCAATATGACAAATTCGAAGACCAACTTCGAACAGAAAATTTCCATGTGTTTGTATATTAATATAATTATACAACGACTTAGTTACTAAAAATCAATATCAATAATAATTCAAGCAATCCTATGCCACGCAATGTAGTGCGAAATGTCTTGTCGAAAAAATCTGTCATTTGTTTTTTTACTGATCTATACATGAAATGATAAAAGTAACTTTTTTTGCATTACTGGAATTAATTAAACATTCGTAAAGATCCAGATAAACCCATGATCATGTGGCCTCGTTAATTAGAGTTGGTACTATAAAATCATTTCAGACTGGCCTTAGTATGCTGGTGACACAAAAAAGATGCCAAACGCCAGGACAAATGTAATTATTAAAACATTGAGTTTATACTGTAGTATTTTTTGTTAATTTTAGGTTCATATATTTAGATTAAGTTATTTTTAGTGTATGTATTATTCTTTCCTTATTCAAAGCTTGTTCAAAAATGATTTTGATGGTTGTACATAGAATTTTACGAATTTTTATAATAAATACTGTAACTTGCAAATGTTGCAATAATAGTGGAATGCAAATATTAATATGTAATTGCATTTTGAAATTGAAGAAAATAATAAAACTTAATCCAACTGTTTAGTTGCATCACAATATTATGTCACAAACTAAAACTATCTTAAAAATATCTTTTGAGTATACATTATCAAAAACTGTTTGCGGCTCTTTTTTACAATTTTCAAAATGCAATGCGGCTCTCGAAAACCCATGAGTTTGACACCACTGATCTATTCTAGACGATTCAAGCATTGCTTTGGGAAATTATATCACTTCAATTAAATTGAAATAATCTCGCTATATTAAATACAAAATCGTTGCTATCATAAAGGTAAACCAATTCAGCCACTCGAAATATATTGGCCTTCACAAAGCAATGGAAGGCAAAATTGAGAGTTCATGGCTATGAACATTTGTCTTTTTCTTTGTCTTGAACTTCCCATACTCCACAGCCCCTATTAATTTTTATTAATTTTAATTACCATGTGATGGTTATACATATCTTTAACTTGTATTTTTGTCATGATGATATCTCAATGTGCCAAACTATTAATTAGTGTGCATATTTTGCTTCCAGATGACATAAATGTATTGTCATGTTTATTACCTCAGCTTGGAGTATTGACAGAAAAAGGTGCCAGTAAATTAGGTAAAAAAAATTTTCAGCTCATTGTTATAATCAGAATTCACAATCAATAGGAATTATAAACAGCCAACAATCAGTGAGAATTATATGCGAAATCCCTCAGAATAAATTTGTCTAAAATCGGAGGAAGGCAAAAATATAGGTAGTTTCCATCCACACAAGCATTTCAAGAAGACTTGCTCGAGCCAAACTAAATGAGCATCGTCAGGTGATTGGTAAGGCTGCAAGTTGAATTCAGCCCTGCAACCTCCTGCATAGAAGATAATATTAATTAGTGGGCTATGAGCTAAATTCCTAAATTTAAACAAACCTATCTACGATGCATTATGTACCAGCAATGTTACCTACGATTAAACGAATATGTATATGTCTAATAAATTCACCTACAAAAGCAAGTTCGATAGGTGCAAACTTTTGTTTATGGAATTGTATCGCAGCACAGTTTTGTTATGACACCCTCTTAAATGGAATTTCAATGATTAAGCGCAAACATTAAAATTACTAGCTTTGAACTTTGTCATTATCTGCAAATGTTCCACACAAATCTTTCCGCTATCGCGTTTGCAATCTTCTCTGATAAAAAAAAAACGTCTATGATGTCCAGAATTGCTCTTTACAGCTTGCCTGTTATTCCAGCTTTCCAAGTAAGCAAAACTTCTTAGATATAGAGATTATTTTGTTTCGTTACAGGCGCAAAAAGGCAGGTACTACACGTAAAAAAGACGCCGAGTAGCAAAAGCGAGCGGAAAACGGACGCGAAAGGCGACGAGAAATATGTGCATTGGAGCGTATCATGAAATACAATGTTTTGCCTGTAGTCTTACGGAGTGACGTCAGAGTTGCCTATCATGTTGTTTAATGTCATTGCTCAAAGTATACACTTCCTAGCACAAAATGATTGGGAGCATTTGATTTTACGTGTAGGAATTTTCTGCGATTTTGTCAGCTCCAATTTCGTGATTTTCTGTTAACTTCGTCTGTTACCAATGCATGTCCTAACTTGGTTTATGGTCACTTTGACCGGTACCGGTGGGTGAGCAAGCTGTAAAGAGTTATTCATCCGGACGAAACTGACTATAAACCGTGTTATAGTCACGTTGGTCCGGACGTCCACTATTGCCATTGAGCGTCGCGCGGAGGACGTTGCTTTCCGAGTTTTGTACGCGGATTGATTTAAACATTTAATTTTACGCGTGGGTATTTTCTTCGATTCTGTCAGTCACAATTTCGTGTTTTGCTGCTAGCTTCACAGAGCCACCGCAATGCCAGCAAAATTCCAGCCAAATCTTGAAAAAGTTGTACCGAATGTCATATCGAAGTGTGGCCGTGATTTTATACGAAAAAATTGAACTATTTCGAATCTTTTCGGTCACAGGGGAAAAAATTCGAAAACACCATTGGATAGAGGACTACTAATAGAACTTATTCCAACGAAAAAATTGCAGTGACATCCCACGAGTTTTCGAATTTTTTGAGGTTCGAAAATGTTCAAATAAACAAAAATTGAACTTTTTCATGAAAAATCGAATTATTTCAAATCTTTCCGGTCTCGGGGGCAAAGATCAAATCTTTCCGGTCTCGGGGGCAAAGATTTGAATATACCATTGGATAGAGTACTAACATAAGAACATATTCCAACAAAAAAATTGTAGTGACATTCTAAGGGTTTTCGAACTTTTTGAGGTTCGAAAATGTTCAAATACAAAAAAAATTGAACTTTTTCATGAAAAATCGAATTATTTCGAGTCTTTGCGGTCTTGGGGGCAAAGATTTGAATATACCATTGGATAGAGGACTAACATAAGAATATTTTTCAAAAAAAAAATTGTAGTGACATCCGACGAGTTTTCGAACTTTTTGAGGTTCGAAAATGTTCAAGAATGAAAAAATTGAACTTTTTCAAAAAATATCGAATTATTTCGAATTTTCCCGATCTTGGGGGCAAAGATTTGAATATACCATTGGATAGAGGACTAACATAAGAACATATTCCAACAAAAAAATTGTGGTGACAGAACTTTTTGAGGTTCGAAAATGTTCAAATACAAAAAAATTGAACTTTTTCATGAAAAATCGAATTATTTCGAATCTTTCCGGTCTTGGGGGCAAAGATTTGAATATACAATTGGATAGAAGACTAACATAAAAACATATTCCAACGAAAAAATTATGGTGACATATAACGAGTTTTCGAACTTTTTGAGGTTCGAAAATGTTCAAGTATGAAAAAACTTTACTTTTTCACAAAATATCGAATTATTTCGAATCTTTCCGGTCTCGGGGGAAAAGATTTGAATATACCATTGGATAGAGGACTAACATAAGAATATATTCCAACAAAAAAATTGTCGTGACATCCGCAGAGTTTTCGAACTTTTTGAGGTTCGAAAATGTTCAAGTATGAAAAAACTTTACTTTTCACAAAATATCGAATTATTTCGAATCCTTCCGGTCTTGGGGGCAAAGATTTGAACATACCATTGGATAGAGGACTAACATAAGAATATATTCCAACAAAAAAATTGTGGTGACATTCGCAGAGTTTTCGAACTTTTTGAGATTCGAAAATGTTCAAATACAAAAAAATTGAACTTTTTCATGAAAAATCGAATTATTTCGAATCTTCCCGGTCTTGGGGGCAAAAATTTGAATATACAATTGGATAGAAGACTAACATAAAAACATATTCCAACGAAAAAATTGTGGTGACATATCACGAGTTTTTGAACTTTTTGAGGTTCGAAAATGTTCAAGTATGAAAAAACTTTACTTTTTCACAAAATATCGAATATTTCGAATCTTTCCGGTCTCGGGGGCAAAGATTTGAATATACAATTGGATAGAAGACTAACATAAAAACATATTCCAACGAAAAAATTGTGGTGACATCCGACGAGTTTTCGAACTTTTTGAGGTTCGAAAATGTTCAAGTATGGAAAAACTTAACTTTTTCACAAAATATCGAATTATTTCGAATCTTTCCGGTCTCGGGGACAAAGATTTGAATATACCATTGGATAGAGGACTAACATAAGAATATATTCCAACAAAAAAATTGTCGTAACATCCGCAGAGTTTTCGAACTTTTTGAGGTTCGAAAATGTTCAAATACACAAAAATTTAACTTTTTCATAAAAAATCGAATTATTTCGAATATTTCCGGTCTTTGGGGCAAAGATTTGAATATACCATTGGATAGAGGACTAACATAAGAATATATTCCAACAAAAAATTGTGGTGACATCCAAAGAGTTTTCGAACTTTTTGAGGTTCGAAAATGTTCAAGTATGAAAAAACTTAACTTTTTCACAAAATATCGAATTATTTCGAATCTTTCCGGTCTCGGGGGCAAAGATTTGAATATACCATTGGATAGAGGACTAACATAAAAATATATTCCAACAAAAAAATTGTGGTGACATCCGCAGAGTTTTCGAACTTTTGGAGGTTCGAAAATGTTCAAATACACAAAAATTGAACTTTTTCATGAAAAATCGAATTATTTCGAATTTTTCCGGTCTTGGGGGCAAAGATTTGAATATACCATTGGATAGAGGACTAACATAAGAATATATTCCAACAAAACAAGAGAGCTACGCACAAATATATGAACACGTCAGACCAGAGCGAATCAGTCCTTACCGGTACCTTTGACGCTACCGGTACCCTCAAAAAAGTTCTGAATTTCCAGTAGCAAGAATTTTGCAGAATCAAAACGTACAGCCAGTCATGACACTGACTAAAATCCGTGTTCCCATGGATAAAAAATAATACAGCAAAATTTTAGACGAAATATCAAATTTCATAGAATTCACGCAAAATTTTGAAATAAATAAAAGTAATAGCCTTTTAGCGAATAATTAATCTTTAACCACTGAAAATTTCAAAGCAATTGGTCTAGTATTCGAAGAGAAAAGCGACTTTTTAAAAACGTGTCAAAGAAGAAGAACAAGAACAACAACAACAACATAATATTGAAACGATCGTTATGTCCACTACGTGTCCAAAAATTGTGGTGACATCCGACGAGTTTTCGAACTTTTTGAGGTTCGAAAATGTTCAAGAATGAAAAAATTTGACTTTTTCACAAAATATCGAATTATTCGAATCTTCTGGCCTCGGGGGCAAAGATTTGAATATACCATTGGATAGAGGACTAACATAAGAACATATTCCAACAAAAAAATTGTGGTGACAGAACTTTTTGAGGTTCGAAAATGTTCAAATACAAAACAATTGAACTTTTTCATGTAAAAAATAGAATTATTTCGAATCTTCCCGGTCTTGGGGGCAAAAATTTGAATATACAATTGGATAGAAGACTAACATAAAAACATATTCCAACGAAAAAATTGTGGTGACATATCACGAGTTTTCGAACTTTTTGAGGTTCGAAAATGTTTCAAGTATGGAAAAAACTTTACTTTCCACAAAATATCGAATTATTTCGAATCTTTCCGGTCTCGGGGGCAAAGATTTGAATATACAATTGGATAGAAGACTAACATAAAAACATATTCCAATGAAAAAATTGTTGTGACATCCGACGAGTTTTCGAACTTTTTGAGGTTCGAAAATGTTCAAGGTATGAAAAACTTAAATCTTTTTCACACAATATCGAAATTATTTTCGAAATCCTTCGAACCGGGGACAAAGATTTTGAATATTACCATTTGGATAGGAGGATTAACATAAGAATATATTCCAACAAAAAAATTTGTGGTGACATCCTCCAGAGTTTTCGAACTTTTTTTGAGGTTCGAAAAGTTCAAATACACAAAAATTGAAACTTTTTTCATGAAAAATCGAAATATTTCGAATCTTTTTCGGTCTGGGGGGCAAAGATTTGAATATACCATTGGTTAGAGGACTAAAATAAGAAATATTCCAACAAAAAATTGTGGTGACATCCAAAGAGTTTTCGAACTTTTTGAGGTTCGAAAATGTTCAAATATGAAAAAAACTTAACTTTTTCAAAAAATATCGAACTATTTCGAATCTTTCCGGTCACGGGGGCAAAGATTTGAATATACCATTGGATAGAGGACTAACATAAAAATATATTCCAACAAAAAAATTGTGGTACATCCGCAGAGTTTTCGAACTTTTGAGGTTTGAAAATGTTCAAGTATGAAAAAACTTACTTTTTCACAAAATATCGAATTATTTCGAATCTTTCCGGTCTCAGGGGACAAAGATTTGAATATACTAATTGGATAGAGGACTAACATAAGAATATATTCCAACAAAAAAATTGTGGTGACATCCGCAGAGTTTTCGAACTTTTTGAGGTTCGAAAATGTTCAAATACACAAAAATTTAACTTTTTCATAAAAAATCGAATTATTTCGAATATTTCCGGTCTTGGGGGCAAAGATTTGAATATACCATTGGATAGAGGACTAACATATATATATATTACAACAAAAAATTGTGGTGACATCCAAAGAGTTTTCGAACATTTTGAGGTTCGAAAATGTTCAAGTATGGAAAAACTTAACTTTTTCACAAAATATCGAACTATTTCGAATCTTTCCGGTCACGGGGGCAAAGATTTGAATATACCATTGGATAGAGGACTAACATAAGAATATATTCCAACAAAACAATTGTGGTGACATCCGCAGAGTTTTCGAACTTTTTGAGGTTCGAAAATGTTCAAATACACAAAAATTGAACTTTTTCATGAAAAATCGAATTATTTCGAATCTTTCCGGTCTTGGGGGCAAAGATTTGAATATACCATTGGATAGAGGACTAACATAAGAATATATTCCAACAAAAAAATTGTGGTGACATCCGACGAGTTTTCGAACTTTTTGAGGTTCGAAAATGTTCAAGAATGAAAAAATTTAACTTTTTCACAAAATATCGAATTATTTCGAATCTTTCTGGTCTCGGGGGCAAAGATTTGAATATACCATTGGATAGAGGACTAACATAAGAACATATTCCAACAAAAAAATTGTGGTGACAGAACTTTTTGAGGTTCGAAAATGTTCAAATACAAAAAAAATTGAACTTTTTCATGAAAAATCGAATTATTTCGAGTCTTTCCGGTCTTGGGGGCAAAGATTTGAATATACAATTGGATAGAGGACTAACATAAAAACATATTCCAACAAAAAAATTGTGGTGACGTATAACGAGTTTTCGAACTTTTTGAGGTTCGAAAATGTTCAAGTATGAAAAAACTTTACTTTTTCACAAAATATCGAATTATTTCGAATCTTTCCGGTCTCGGGGGCAAAGATTTGAATATACCATTGGATAGAGGACTAACATAAGAATATATTCCAACAAAAAAATTGTAGTGACATCCGACGAGTTTTCGAACTTTTTGAGGTTCGAAAATGTTCAAGAATGAAAAAATTTAACTTTTTCACAAAATATCGAATTATTTCGAATATTTCTGGTCTCGGGGGCAAAGATTTGAATATACCATTGGATAGAGGACTAACATAAGAACATATTCCAACAAAAAAAATTGTTGTGACATTCGAAGAGTTTTCGAACTTTTTGAGATTCGAAAATGTTCAAATACACAAAAAATGAACTTGTTCATGAAAAATCGAATTATTTCGAATCTTTCCGGTCTTGGGGGCAAAGATTTGAATATACCATTGGATAGAGGACTAACATAAGAATATATCCTTCCGACCGCTCAAATCCATGACAATTTTATGGGCATTTCGAACTTATTTTTTTTGTCAACCATTAAGCCCTAAAGCTTTACTCATGGCTTATAAAAGCGTCTGCTAGAGTTTTATTCAGCAATATATCTTTAAAACACACTCCTCGAAAAAAAATTCTTGCGAAAAAATTTCAAAAATTTCTAAAAAAAATTGGACCTTGAGATATTCTGTGTACAGTAGAGGGTTAATAATTAATTCCTAATTAAATAATTTTTTCTTCAACGTTTTCGTCAAGTTTTTCCTAACATAACAATACCGAAACGACTATTATAGCGTAAATGGTTATTACTCTGAAATTCACAATTGTATTTACTTATCGATCTTAAGATCGGTAAGTATATTGATAGGTATTTGTCTGTATGTCTGTCTGTATGTATGTCTGTCTGTGTGTCTGTTAGATGCACGCGATATCTCACGAAAGCGAGATTGAATCTGCTCCAGATTTTGCATGTGCATTCATCTTATCTCGGACCAGAAGCCTATTGATTTTGGGCCAATTATGTCATACAATTAGCGAGTTATCAATCAATTATTGATATAGTGATCTAGATTTTTGTAAAGCGAGAGAATTTTGAAACCCGCCGAGTGTGTGTGTGCGATGCGCAGTGCGCAAGTTACAAGAGAATCGAATGGAATCGAAACTGCAGTTTCTGTTTTGGGGGATCCCCTAACTATCGATCGATAAGTCTTCGGTTTCCAACCGATATTCTCGTTACAGTATTATCAAGTTCAAGGTCCAATTACCGATGTTGATGACGTCACAGCTCTTATTATTATTGCACAGACCACCCCCAATGCAAAAAAGTTAAATTTTTTCATACTTGAACATTTTCGAACCTCAAAAAGTTCGAAAACTCGTGGGATGTCACAACAATTTTTTTGTTGGAATATGTTCCTATTTTAGTCTTCTATCCAATGGTATATTCAAATCTTTGCCCTCAAAACCGGAAAGATTCGAAATAATTCGATATTTCATGAAAAAGTTCAATTTTTGTGTACTTGAACATTTTCGAACCTCAAAAAGTTCGAAAACTCTTCGGATGTCACCACAATTTTTTTGTTGGAATATATGCTTATGTTAGTCCTCTATCCAATGGTAAAGTCAAATCTTTGCCCCCGAGACCGGAAAAATTCGAAATAATTCGATATTATGTGAAAAAGTTCAATTTTTTCATATTTGAACATTTTCGAACCTCAAAAAGTTCGAAAACTCGTGGGATGTCACCACAATTGTTTCGTTGGAATATGTTCTTATGTTAGTCCTCTATCTAATGGTATATTCAAATCTTTGCCCCCGAGACCGAAAAGATTCGAAATAATTCCATTTTTTTTTTTGAAAAATTTCAATTTTTGTGTATTTGAACACTTTGAACCTGAAAAAGTTCGAAAACTCTTTGGATGTCACCACAATTTTTTGTTGGAATATAGTCCTATTTTAGTCTTCTATCCAATGGTATATTCAAATCTTTGCCCCCAAAACCGGAAAGATTCGAAATAATTCGATATTTCATGAAAAAGTTCAATTTTTGTGTACTTGAACATTTTCGAACCTCAAAAAGTTCGAAAACTCTTCGGATGTCACCACAATTTTTTTGTTGGAATATATGCTTATGTTAGTCCTCTATCCAATGGTATATTCAAATCTTTGCCCCCGAGACCGGAAAGATTCGAAATAATTCGATATTATGTGAAAAAGTTCAATTTTTTCATATTTGAACACGTTTGAACCTCAAAAAGTTCGAAAACTCGTGGGATGTCACCACAATTGTTTCGTTGGGATAATTTGCTAATGTTAGTCCTCTATCTAATAGTATATTCAAATCTTTGCCCCCGAGACCGGAAAGATTCGGAATAATTCGATTTTTTTGTTGAAAAACTTCAATTTTTGTGTATTTGAACATTTTCGAACCTCAAAAAGTTCGAAAACTCGTCGGATGTCACCACAATTTTTTTGTTGGAATATATGCTTATGTTAGTCCTCTATCCAATGGTATATTCAAATCTTTGCCCCCGAGACCGGAAAGATTCGAAATAATTTGATATTTTGTGAAAACGTTAAATTTTTTTCATACTTGAACATTTTCGAACCTCAAAAAGTTCGAAAACTCTTCGGATTTCACCACAATTTTTTTGTTGGAATATATTCTTATGTTAGTCTTCTATCCAATGGTGTATTTAAATCTTTGCCCTCAAGACTGGAAAGATCCGAAATAATTCGATTTTTCATGAAAAAGTTTAATTTTTGTGTATTTGAACATTTTAGAACCTCAAAAAGTTCAAAAACTCGTGGGATGTCACGACAATTTTTTTGTTGAAATATGTTCTTATATTAGTCCTCTATCTAATGGTATATTCAAAGTTTACCCCCGAGACCGGGAAGATTCGAAATAATTCGATATTTTGAGAAAAAGTTCAATTTTTTCATACTTGAACATTTTCGAACCTCTGAAAGTGCGAAAACTCGTCGGATGTCACCACAATTTTTTTTGTTGGAATATGTTCTTATGTTAGTCCTCTATCCAATGGTATATTCAAATCTTTGCCCCCGTGACCGGAAAAATTCGAAATAATTCGATTTTTCTTGAAGAAGTTCAATTTTTGTGTATTTGAACATTTTCGAACCTCAAAAGGTTCGAAAACTCTTCGGATGTCACCACAATTTTTTTGTTGGAATATATTCTTATGTTAGTCCTCTATCCAATGGTATATTCAAATCTTTGCCCCCGAGACCGGAAAGATTCGAAATAATTCGATATTTTGTAAAAACGTTAAATTTTACCATACTTGAACATTTTCGAACCTCAAAAAGTTCAAAAACTCGTGGGATGTCACCACAATTGTTTTGTTGGAATATGTTCTTATGTTAGTCCTCTATCTAATGGTATATTCAAATCTTTGCTCCCGAGACCGGAAAGATTCGAAATGATTCGATATTTTGTGAAAAAGTTAAATTTTTTCATACTTGAACATTTTCGAACCTCAAAAAGTTCGAAAACTCTTTGGATGTCACCACAATTTTTTTGTTGGAATATGTTCCTATATTAGTCTTCTATCCAATGGTGTATTCAAATCTTTGCCCCCGAGACCGGAAAGATTCGAAATAATTCGATATTTTGTGAAAAAGTTAAATTTTTTCATACTTGAACATTTTCGAACCTCAAAAAGTTCAAAAACTCGTGTGATGTCACCACAATTTTTTTGTTGGAATATGTTCTTATATTAATCCTCTATCTAATGGTATATTCAAATCTTTGCCCCCGAGACCGGAAAGATTCGAAATAATTCGACTCTGTTTTGAAAAAATTCAATTTTTGTCTATTTGAACATTTTCGATCTCAAAAAGTTCGAAAACTCTTGGAATGTCACCACAATTTTTTTGTTGGAATATGTTCCCATATTAGTGTTCTATCCAATGGTATATTCAAATCTTTGCCCCCGAGACCGGAAAGATTCGAAATAATTCGATTTTTCATGAAAAAGTTTAATTTTTGTGTATTTGAACATTTTCGAGCCTCGAAAAGTTCGAAAACTCTTGTAATGTCACCACAATTTTTTTGTTGAAATATGTTCTTATGTTTGTCCTCTATCCAATGGTATATTCAAATCTTTGCCCCCCATACCGGAAATATTCGAAATAATTCGATATTTGTGAAAAAGTTCAATTTTTTCATACTTGAACATTTTCGAACCTCTAAAAGTGCGAAAACTCGTCGGATGTCACCACATTTTTTTTGTTGGAATATGTTTTTATGTTATTCCTCTACCCAATGGTATATTCAAATCTTTTCCTCCGAGACCGGAAAGATTCGAAATAATTCTGTTTTTAATGAAAAAATTCAATTTTCACATAATTGAAAATATTTTTCAAATATTGAATATTTCCATATCATGTCATTATAATAAGTTGCAGTAATATTCCCAAATCAACATCTGAATATAAATCCTCCGATAGCGTGATGTCCCAAAGTATTAGTTTTCGTAGAAAGTCAGAAAGTACATTTTGTTAGACCAGGAAACACTTTAATATGAAATTCGGGAATATAAGTTTGATATTTGGCTGGTATTTGGCTGGCATGACAGTGGTTTCACAGAGGTAAGCTGTAGGTAAAAACACAATCAAGTGTACGGTATGTATCCATTAGATGGAATACCAGTATGGAGAATAAAATTCAAAACGACTGAAGCCTGTCAAAAAGCAATGGAAGGAATAAAAAGAAGACGGTGTAGGTATTGTGGAGGTAGCAGAAATCCACATCTAGAGAAAGACTGTATATTGAAAAAAAAAAAGATTTATCACAACTTGTACAAGAATCTGCAAATTCCACTATAGAAACCCAGAGTGGAAGTGGTGACTCCTCTACGGCCCATGGGCCGGGGCCACGGCCTATCGAATCGGGCTATGGGCCTCGGCCCATCAAGTTGTGTAAAGAGACTATTCACTTGGCTATCACAGTCAGTCCCTGAACACATACTGACATAATAGGACTATAATGTGAAAAATCTGAAATTTGAGGAAGCAGCAAGAGTCATCGGAAGAAACAAGAACCAATACATCTCTATCAGAAACACCATGTGAAACTTGAGTAATACTGTAATAAGAGAAATACAGAAGGAAATGCGAAAACAGTCAAGAATATCAACAACAACTTCTGAATTGAACAGAAATTCAACTCCGGCGGCAACCAAAAATAATCCAATAGAAGATGAGAATCCGAAATCCGGGTGTGACAGATTGATCGAGGTTATAGAAGAAGAAGCCAAAACTGAAGAAGTTACTTACATCAAAAGACCAGCATGTATGGATGAAAACAAAATAAAGGATAGTTTATTTGAAACAGACCTGATACACCTGAGTGATAGACGGTTAGCATAAAAATAGGCAAGAGATCACATGATGCCAGCCCATCACATGACAACAAACACGAGAAGAACGGAGATGACGCATCCAATGATGATCCAACAATTCAGGATGTAGGACTACTTGCTGATATTATGGAGCTATCAACAGAGGAAATACAGGAAGAAGAACCTTGCAAAAACTCGGCAAACAGTGAGTTGCAGAAAATCATCGAAAATCAACCGAAAAAGTATTCGAATACTTTGATATCCCTGACTATTACAGGTGCGTACGGGGTGTTACGAATCATAGGGTCGGCAAATGCGATTTTTTTTTATTATAAAATCGCAGTTTTAAGACTGTATTTCGGAGTTCGACTTATATGTGCGATCAGTGTTTATGCGAGAATATACGGCATGTATAAATTTCTTCCTGGAACATGGATAAACAAAATCACAAGCCTCAATTGGTAAACAGAAATAAAGTATGTACTAAATTATCTCAAGGGGATTTGAAAATGCTAAATTTGAAAAGTCAAATAAAAGCTATCAGAGTTCAGCGGCTTTTTGATTTATTTAATAATGAAGAACGTCCTTTGGGTAGAAGAGCCAAAGTCTACATAAGTAATTACTGCGATATACTATCTTTAGGAAATTTTGAATGTCTGCATCTCGACTTTAAGAAGACTTGAAAGAAATACTGAAATTCCCAACTTTTACACCGATGTAATAAACGCTTTTAAAGATATTGGACTAGAGAGAAATCAACCAATCAGCATTTCCGAAATCAAATGAGAGATACTATGGTACAACAAATTATTAATGGACAAGAATGGGTAGAAGCTTACATAATAAGCGTAGCAGACATACCTAATTAACATAAGCACTAGCAATTTGGCTACCAAAATTTGTCTATCCGTTAAATCAACAACAATAAGTGGAAAATAAACCTATATAAAACCTGTTGTAGTGAGCTATATCAAATTTGGAATTGCGTACCATTGGGATGGAAAGAGATTCTGGCACAAAATCAAAATTCAAGGAAAACGAACATGTCCATCCAACAATATAATGTGTCAAGTGATGTAACAACCAAACAAATTTATAAATTATTAGAGGCCAACAAGAGAAACACTGATTGAATCTCAAGAGCAATATATCAAACCAATTTTTTTTTGACGAGACAAATTAATTGGGGGGAAAAAATTTGGCAAAGTCCAGTATCAAACAAATATAAAGAGTCCAATTGGAAGCTAATGCATAATGGGTTACCCACTGCGGATATAATGAAATACTGGTTTGAGGATGAACTAGGGACGTGTGTTTTATGTAATTATGGCATTGAAAAGACAAGTTTTCATTCATTTTTTACATGTGAATGACCCAGGATTTTTGGGAATGGTGTAAGCTGGAATCATTTGATATAGGCCAAATAGTAACTAACGGTATGCCAGCCAAAATTTATAACTGCATTATGTGGTAAATACGCCATTTGGACATTTAGAAATTCTGTGAAATATGATGAAACCGGTAGTATATCCAAAAGTAGCGTGAGAATACTATTCAAGTGCAATTTGATTGAGACTTTGAACCAGATGACCAGTGCTCAAAGGGAAGAATTGCTTCTTTTTTAAACACATGGATGATCTGATTAAGAAATCTGTTATGATGTAGAATTAGGCTAATATAATTGGGCAAAACTGTTATTTAATAATTGTTATTATTGAAAACTCAGATATGCAAGGAAATGTGTCTGTTCAGGTGTGGATATTTACATACATTGGGGCAGTGTCTTGTGGGTGCATATATGATTAGAGTATCATGTGTATTAATTTAAAATGTTTTGTTTACATGCCTTTATGCCTAATCTATAAAATAAAATAAATGTAATCTGCAAATGGTATTCTACAAATTACAACATGGGAAATGATTTGCAATGGACAATTTAACTTGGAATATCGAAATTGGACTGGAACATCAAAATTGGATTTGGATGAGAACTGATCAACTATTAAATCGATCAATTGGCATATAAAAAAAAAAGTTTCCAGTTTCGGACGTTTTGTTTAGTTCAAGTATTTTTGTATCTCATAGTTTTCTGCAGTGCAATGCTTTACGTCATTTAGGATATCTAAAAAGTGATAAGAATTCATTTCGGTTACTCTGGCCCACAATTCTGGTCCCACATTTCTGTTTAGCGGGTCTCAGATTTGATTATGGTGATTGATTTTGATGTAAAAGAACATTTTATTAGTCTCTGATCTAAATGATTAGGTATGTCCTCTTAAAAATCTCGAAATCGCTGTAAATATATGCACGATTAACCCTCTGACCACCACAAAATTGTGGGCTAGAGTAATCTTGGTTGCACAACAGAATTAAATTAAATTTTCAAGGATGAACTGGGCAATAATTCTTCTAGTTTTCTGGAATACTAGAGGTGAGTAACTTGATTTCATTTTGTTTCTGCATTCCAGTAAGATGATTCCTTTGAAACAGAAAGCAGCCGAATGGACAAAGCTGCCAATCAATGAGGCCCTCAGTTCTAAAATTTAAACAACATGAAAGGAATGCTCGAATATATATGTAGGCTATGTCTGTCCAAAAGAATCTAATATTGAAAATTGAATCGCAAAACATTCAAATCGTTTTGCGGCTTAATTGTGAATAATTGAACAATATGTCAATGTTAAGCACACACGACAAATGGTTTCCCGATATTTATCTCGCATTAACATGGTATGGCAAGGCTGCGCGGCCCGCCGGACTGTTTTTTTTGCGGCCCGCCCTATAAGTTTGTAAGCAGACTTCTTATGTTTTTACCATTTTATATTTCAATATATAGGCTCAAGTATGTTTCGTGATTATTCGTGCCATCTATCTACATTCAAATGTCGGTTCTTATTAGGGATGCGACAAGATTCGGATTCGTGGCCGAATCTCTCTTAAATTGATACTCGGATTCGGCCCGAGCCTTTGATGATTTTACCCGAGTCCGTGACGTCATACGTCACGCGATAGTCAATCGCAGACTGAAGGCGCGTTCGACAAGAAATTCAATATTTTCGTTCTGTTTTGCCACGAGACTGTCCGGCCGATTTTCTCTCACTATTTCTCTCTTTTATCTACCGATAATAAGGGGCTTGCCTAAGTGAAGTTAAAAGATTGCGTCAAAAGTGAAATTCACGACAACGTATGGCGTTTTACGAACTAAAAAGTATGCCTCGTTAATTAACAGCGATTCCGCCTGACGGTGTTTGGTGAATATTTTGCTAAGTCCTATTTCGAACATCTACTAATCATCGACCATTAATCCGTAGTCAGCGAGTACTCACATTTATAAATAAAAATCGTGAAAATTGATTTTTGACAGAAGTGCAACTCGGGAATGTCCGTGGCGCTAAAATCGTTTACACGCTCGCATTCAGCGCCGATCAAATGCATGAAATATAAAACTATTACTTAATGTTGATCTGAGTCGATTTTCTATCGTCATTTAATCAGTATTTACATATGCCATCATTATTGGTGGGCAAATCGAATTATTCGATTAACAAATACCGGAATGTGAAATATTGTCAAAACTATTTTCGAAATTTTCTAGAAGACTTTAAACTCGGTAACAACATGGCGTTTTTATTTCCTAATTTTGTCATAATCGCTGATTATTTTTTGTCACGCGATCGTTTCGGCGGCCGACATTCCAGTTAATGCTGGTAAACTAAATTTAAGGCCCTTTGGTATTAACAAGTAAATATTGATTCTCACGCCACGGCGTACATCGCTGTTTGGTTTTTATATTTCGGACATAATTGTGAGTTCACATCAGCGAAGATGCTAAAGAGCTATTTAAGGAGTGAATACACAACATAAAGTAATTTTATTTTCCATCTTCTGTGTAGGATTTGATCCTCCGACCTCACAATTTGTAAATTGAGATCCCAAATTTTTAAGCGAACAATATTATCATTACTGTCTCCGGGATGCGATATTTGTGAAGCTGATAGTTGACTTTTTTATGCTTTCATTTTATATTGTGTCCGTGTTATTTTCGTATTATAAAAAAAAAAAAAAAACTGAGAATTCACTCAACTCGGCTTTGGGTTAAAACAGTTATACTAAATATTTCAATAAATCGGCAATAATGGCATTCGTTAGTAATCAAAATAATATTTTTCCCTAAAATCTCAGAAAATTTCCATAAAATATTTACTAATCTGTTACGCCCTTTTTTAAATTAAAAAAGCGGTGTTTACCAACTTTATGAAAAATTTGAAATTGAAAAGATATGATAGTCGCAGAAAGAAAACAAAAAAACAACAACACGAGATTTATCACATTTGTCGTTTCCGGTAGGTATATTCTTACTCGTAATTCGTTGTAAATTAAATGTTAATAAATTTTATTTTGCTTCTCAATGCGCCGTGATTTGTATTATTAAAAGTGGTTGCGTCGGAAAAAGAGAGTCCTTCTCTCCTTTTGAGCGCCCATAACGACGTTGAATTCGTTTCTTATCTGTTTCATGCAGAGAAAGGAAAAATACGCCTTTCTTAACTGCAATCAACGATTGCTCATTCTTATTTATCATTATCGGTGCCAACTAAGAAAGATGATTGTCCCGAAAGCAATAGTGTTTATGTGCAACGTTATGAATTACCGATACATAGTCTCATTTTACACAATGTTTAATTTACGACCAATATACCCAAACAACAGCTTCACTTTAGGCGTTTATTTCGGAGCTAATGAAAAAGTATTGGAATCGGGACTCGGACACGAGTCCAGCTCAAATACTCGGATTCGGCCGAGTCGAACCTTTTTGGATTCGTCGCATCCCTAGTTCTTATTATTAAGTATGTGTCAAGGCTTGCACCCCGGTGGACATCGACAAGGGCTGTTCAAAATCGAATATTTTTCTGATTCGAATCGAATATTTTTCCCGAATCGAACCGAATATTATTGCACAATCCTAAATTTGTCTCTAATGTACAATAAAAACTTCCTCTTCAATATTGTGATAACGTTTGTGCAGTTATATCTAAATTATTGCAAATGTTCTGCATAACTATGTTTCCAGAGTTATAAAAGGTGATCACAAGCCTCCTTGAACTGGTCAAGAAATTAGGGTTTCGAAAACTATTAAGTTTTAAGAGTTGGAAATTGCACAGACTCTTTCAATGCCCGTAGTTGTTATTTTAATCATATTATCATTAGTTTTATTAATAACTCGATATTTTTGTGTAATTTTCAGTAAAATGATAAACAACTATTAATATAGATATAACTGTTGCCCAAAAAATTCAAAATTGCATTTCGGGAACTCACAAATACAGAGCTAGTTTGATGACATTATTATTTGATGACCATATTGTTGCTGTACAACAGCCATCAACTCACGAGAGTGCAATGTGCAATTATTTGTCATAGTAATAAATGGATGAAACAAAGTATTGCCATCAGAAGAAATTATAAATTCTATTTGAAAAATGTATTACACCTAAACATGTTTCAGTACCATGTTCTTATGATTACTGACCTAAATTCTATTTATAGAACTGGCATTTTTTGCTGACACAAAATTTGCCTTTTTCTCCTTGTGTTCTCTCAAAAACTGTCACCTTCAAATCATTGTTACCGATAACTTTTCATTTATGAACATGCATGAAATGAATAATTACATGTCACCGGGCAATAGGAGAGAGCTTTTTACAGCAAAGAAAGCGATAGAAACATCTTTTTGCTTGCCTGAATAAAAGCGCCTTGCAAAGGTGGTCGTGAGGCGCATTATGTACAAAATTTTAGCGATTCGTAAATTGGCCGAAAAACGCTTCGAATAATTTGCGATTCGATTTCGAATATTCGGTTCGCTTGGACAGCCCTTACATCGACGTCAGTTTTTCTCGCAGAACTGTGCGTTCTGTTCGACGAACCGAAAGATATTGTGAGATTATTGAGGACGAACGGTGAGCGCAAATATAGGAATGAATTTAGAACCTAAATTTGCAAATTAATTTCATTCTGATTGTTTCTTAGGTGTCTGCTTTTTCTGATCGTCTTTATCGCCAACGTAAAATAAAAAGTCTACAATATCTTTGGTACTAATCCCGGGACTCGTTGTCCTTTTATGTTCGTTCGTTCGTTGCTGCATATTGGTCACAAAAAAGTATATATACGCTATTCGTCCAAAAATTTTTGTAATGTTACTTCATTAAATACTTGTATTGGTGTTTCAAATTTTATGAAACGACCCACTTAAATTTGATATTCCCGTGACATTGGCGCACGTTATGCTCATTTATACATTGAGGCAGTATCACAGTCACTAAAAATGAATGAATAAAAACACTATAACGCAAATTTAACACTCAATTTCGACGTGATGTGTTGCTTCTCGTGTGGTCGTCAGAAAACCGCAAGTGTCATTTCCACGTCTCGTGTTACCAGATATTCGAATAGTGAACTGCTATTCTAATATTCGAATAATTTGATAGCCCCACTCAGTAACCACAAAGCAAGTATTAAATTGATTGATATTATGTTAATTACGGTAACTTGCCTTTTATGTATTATGTAAATTACCTACACCGAAATCAGGACTTAGCTGGTATTAATATTTTGGACGAAAGTTTGCGGCCTGCAACGAATTCCGTAACGTGAAAGTGGCCCGCGAGACGAAAAAGGTTGGGCAGGCCTTCTCTATAGTATACTTGCCTTTGGAAACTATATCCTAGTCACCAGAATTGAAAACAGTCAATCAGTTTTCTAAGTTAAATCGCAAATGAGTCAAGTCGTTTTGCGGCTGAATCGAGAAAAATTGATCCGTATGTTAATGTAAAGCACACACAATAACTAGTTTCCTGATATTTCTCCCATATTCACATGGTACACATTATGGTAGGTTACCTTTGAAAACTATATCATAGTCACCGAAATTGAACACAGTCAATCAATTCTGCGTGTGATGTGCGTTTTTAGCCATTCTAAAACATACCAACGCACTAAGATGGTGCACAACCTGAACTCTGGTTGTGTACCAGGTTAGGGTTCAGGTTATGCGACATCTTGGTGCGCATACTTCAGGAGTACCGATTTTTTTCTAATAAATCAACTCGGACTTTTTTCGGACTTGAGACAATTTATTGGGTGTCGTAATTTGTAATAAAGCGCCAGACTTTATTTAACTTATTTAATATCTGACTATTTGTATTTATGTGAGACCCGTGACTCAATACAAATGAATGCGTAAATTAGAAGCCCTGCAAGGGAATGGCGATAGTGTCATTCTCGCGACGGTGCAAATGAGTCGCAACAATACTCGCACAGAAGATAACGAACAATCAGAGTTCCGATACTATTTCACCGTCACGGGACAAAGCGCGGAAAATCGTTTGAAGATTTCTCCTTAAAACGAAACACCACGCTGGCGACGAAAAGTGGTTATTATTCGGAATTATTCGAAAATCAACTGAAAATATATTCGAATACTTTGATATTCGAATACATTCATATATTCGATTCATTTTGGACAACCCTGGTTCTAACCATATAAACTAATAACACGCAAAACCGCAAAAACGAGGCCATGTTTACAACCATGCTTGGATATCTGTCTGAGCGAACGAGGTGTTTGAGCGTCTGCGAAAATTCTAATTGTTACGTCATCATTGACTTTTTGCTGATTGGTCATTGTTACGGAAATAAATGAGGAAATAGATGGTTGGGAAAACATCCATTAAGTCGATAGCAAGTAATCTTTCCTACTTGTTTTAAATGGTTAATAATCTATGTTCAGCAGTTATTTTAATAAAAAACATGTAATTTGGGGAAATCAGGGGTTCCCAAACCAGGAGTCACGACCCCGGAGGAGTCGGAGTGATAAGTAGGTAGGGTCGCAAACAGGTCATGGGGTCGGTGGGGTCGCTGAGGTATGTTAGAGGATGGATGTACAAAACACCTAAAATTTGGCAAACCAAGTTAAATTTAGCAGTTTGTACCATGGCTTAATGTAAAACAGGCCCATAGGCATTGCTTTATGCTCATACTACAGAAAATGTGGGTGCTTATTGTGACATCACCTCTTGGTTTTCAGCTTGTTTTACTTAATACCACCACATGACCAATTCAAAAGTTTAATGAAAGAAGCTCTAAAGTTTCATGAAAAATATATTGACCTGGGGTCGCACTGGACCCTTGAAAGTTGTCTTTGGGGTCGTCCTGAAAAAAGCTTGGGAATCCTAGGGTAAATGGATATTGGTTTTCATAAATTATAGCTGCTCACTAACTTCTTTGTGTAATTTTGTCTTCGATAAATATAAAATACATCCCCCTAAATAAGCACTAGTAATATTGTTAAAAAAATTGAAATAGGACCCTGTCTTATTTTCGGGGAAACACTGTATAAACTGGGAAGCTTTATGGATTCCAGTGAATATGTTTTCAATACTGGCCACAGTGTGTCACTTACTTATACGTGATGATGAGACACGTAATGCTTGAAATGAACTGGTACTTTTGGTAACCCGATGACTGCGGTAAGCTGACGATACAGAAGCAGCCTATTATAGCAACCATGAACTGAAGCGAGCCTCAAGTATTGGTTGGGATCTTTGGCCACTACCGGCTTGTTTTATAATGATTGCCTCATTGTTTTATAATATTGCATCATAATCACAGATACGTATGTCCTGCATAAAAACATGCATTCCATCATTAGCAGACGGGACTTCAGGTAGTGGCTCATCGTGCTAGGCGTTAGGAATAATGACGCCACCGCACCTCTGATTACTCTAGTTATGTGAGAGAGGATTGTTGGACCCTTCGTCGCCGTAGGGTGGTTCACATAACCGCTGGCCGGTTACGGCTTCCTTCAACATCAAGTCCTTGCTTCTGAAAACAAATGACTAACTAAACCCACTACTCGACATGGACTGGTAACCGGACGAGGGACTGCGGTCCGCC
Source organism: Styela clava (assembly GCF_013122585.1). Lineage (NCBI taxonomy): Eukaryota > Metazoa > Chordata > Ascidiacea > Stolidobranchia > Styelidae > Styela > Styela clava. Next base: position 55,662 of record NW_024102653.1, read on the forward strand.
ATATGATTAAGCCGTAATACCAGCTTGTCTCTCCCCCGGAATAAATATGTATATCCTATCCTATCTTAAACATTTCGTTGTCACATAATTACATTTGTTATTTTCTTCTTGATAATACAGTTTTGTGAGCAAAATAAAAATTCAGCATGTCCATGATTGCTCTAGATTCAATAGATGTGAAATCGTGGAATCAGCTTATTGATGTTATTGATCCAAATTGCACTCAATTTAAGTTTTGTATTATCTCCGAATGTATTGGGAATTCGAGATTCAAAAAATTTTAGAATGTCTTTGGTTATGGCCATCCATGCGCACTGGAGAATAGATAACCCTGGCGTGGTCAATAGAATAAAGTAAAGAGGTAGTTAGTTCCGCTCAACCTCAACTAATCCCTTTGTTTGTATTATTGATATGATTTTCCATTTTATAAACGAAATAACAAAATGAAAAGCAATTTTATGCTTTGTTGGGAAATATTGGATGACCATAGAAATGTAGGTAATTACCAGACCTCAGTATTTGCCTCTAGTGCCCTTATACTGAGAATTAGACTAAAAAACTAAAAAAAAGTTCATTAATATAAGATTATATTACTTGCCTCAGAAAACAGTTTTGTACACATTCAGTAGAAATTTAATTTCAGGAAAAAAACCACTCACTGGGAAAATCTATTTGAAAATTTCAAGATTGAGATAAAATATGTTAATGCTTGATTGCCATAATAACTTTTGATATATTTTTATAAACCGTTTTTTATTCCTTAGAAATCAACAATATTTTCTTGTGATTTTATATTTAATATATGGATTATTCCTCAATCCATTCTGTGACAGATGAGATCAGTTTCCATTGATTATTAATATTTGTTTCAGGTTGTCTATTGCAAGAAATAGAAAGCATTGGACAATTTAATAATGCAAAATTCACTTGGGCTACTGGAATTCCGACACTGCAATTCAGCTCAAGTTTTGATTGCACCGGCTCTGGATTTTGCCAAATGAGTTGGATGTGGGGATCAATCAATGTAGCGTATGCTATATTTCCATCTATGACATGCACCAAAGTTTCATCTTTTGTATCCCTTGATTGTGCTCGGGTTGGAGATGTTTTGTCATCAAATTTAACCATGTCAAATCAGTTTAACACACCAGGAAAAACTTCACTTAGTGTTGAAATGTCGGGAACTGTCAGTGGAAGCGATATTAAATCTATAAACATTCAAAGTGAGTTTATTCGTATTCTTGGCACTGACATGCTTTGTCTTTACGTAGGACATCTGGTAGAAACTGAAAAATATCTTTGAACTAAATTTTAAGACTCTAGTGTATTATATACAACCTGCTTTAATGAATTAGCAATATCCTCCCACATAATCCGATCTTGCATATGAGACCTCATAAAAACGCCCCCAAAACGGTAAATTCATAAAAATTTGTATATAAGCCGACTTGAACAAATCGTAGCACTGAACGATATTGTCATTAATGATGCAGAGATACCGATAAAATCACGGATTAAATTAATTATGACTCAATTTGTTTATAGAATTTTTCGAAATATTCGATAATAATTTTGTAATATTTTCAATCAAAAACATCCCCTGACGTGTCACGGGTACATCTAGTCAACGCTAAAATTCTTTCATCTAGACTGTAATTTATTGCCATGATGCACGATTGCGATAAAACAATAAAATAATTGTACTGTAAAATGTTTTTAATCAAAAACGTGGACGGCGGCACTAGGATGTGTGCGGATTATTTGATATTCTTGTAACACTAAAAACGATATTTGAAGATCGCGCTATTCGACTTGGATATCTCCGACCCTTAGTGAGATCAGACATATGCACGTATAAGCCGATCTTTTAGTGCAACCAGAACTTTCGCACTTATTTTAGGGATTGCGAAATCGCACTTTTTTCAGATTTCGAAGGGCAAAAATTCAAAGTTGACAAATATTTTTGTGTGAGTATGGAGTTGACAAATAAGTGGCGTACTAGTAATTTTGTAACCCAATTTTGCATCGCATACCGATATTTGCTGGAATTATAACCTGAGATGCAGACTTAAGAGATAAAGCGCTTGCATTAATGGCAAAATTCTTGTTGATAATATGATATTTAAACAAGCATGCCGATTCCGCTCAGCGGTGGCAACCAGATGTTGGAATACGGCGCAGTGAGTTTCTTTGAACGAGAGTGTGGTCATTTTCATCGATGAATTGTGACCAAAGCGCACGATTTGACAGTGCAAGTTTGACGGGTCTTTGTTGCCTTCTTAGTGAATTTATTGGATTCAGAAAGTTCTGATACCTGACACGACATTGTTTAGTAATGGAATGTCAACTTAGGCGAAATTTTTTTGAATTAGAAGAAACTTTGCAAAATCACCAAATTCACAAAATGCATAGGTCGTATTAACAGCCATTTTATTGTAACCACGACTGGTAAAAGCATGTGGCCTTTTCCCGTAACTTTGCGATATTTTATATTATCGAGTCATTCACAATAAATCGAACTCAGACCAGGGTCAAAAATCAAATGCAACCATTTCTCACTGATATGCGAGATTATGATATTAACGTTGGGAATATTTGTGAGTATATCATGGGACGAAATATGAACAATTCGTTGATTGATCGAATACACAGGAAGTACCGTATATGCTCGTTTTACCGCTCGATCTTGATTAAGGGCCCGGTTGAATAGCCGCCCGTGTGAACAGAACATAAAATTAAATAGGGCCGGTGCTTGAATACCCGCCCGATGCAAAAGCTGATTTTTCAGTGGTAGAGAACACAGCGCTTTTGTCACAACGGTGTAAACAATACAAGTTTTGTTGAAGGAGGCCTGCGACAATTTAAAAACGCTTCTTGTATGTATTGAAAATTGCATTTTGAATGTTTAGTCTGCGTTCAGAACGTATCGTCACAAAAATCGAATTACAATCAATTGTGTGCTGGATTTATCTTTTTGTCCATTACTTATTAAATTGCCATCGAAAATTTTTGTGTTAACATTATACAAGCGACTTGGAAACGCGAGTTTTCCTCGGGTTGTAATGATATACAAGATAATTGATCTGAAGTACATTCAATCTATTTTTATTGTACTGAAATAAATTTTATTCTGTGAGATTTTTCAGCAGATGTAGGATTTTTCGAACGGTTTTATATTTAAAATAATCTGAGCGACATCAGTGGATTGAGCGGAGTCAGTGTTGCAAGTACAGCTCAGATTTATCGAATTCGCAAAATATCAAAAATATGGATCAGAACGAGATATAAATCGGGCATTTCACACGACAGAAAATTTTCTGTACTCGGCGGCTCTTTTACCTGGCTACTATTTCGGAAGGTAATGGGAATTTCCGATTTTGAACTCCATTTTTGAAAATCCTAGCTGCGCGCCCGACTGTACTCTAAAATACCATGACAATACTACTCTAAAATATCACAGCAATCTGCTTGCATAAAATGTCTGGTAAATAGCCAGGTTGTAGATAACAATTATGCCATTGTTTTATTGTTAAATTATTTTTGATTGATACAGATTGTAATGGATCCAGTGTTGGTAATAATACTGGTTCCATACCAGAAGAAACCACCTGTGAATATCTATGTAACAGCACTGTTGTTTGTCCATATGGTTCCAATTCATCCGCAGCTTGTCAATATGATGCTACTTGGTCACAAGAAGTTCAGTGCCAACCAGGTTTGCTTTAATTTATCTATCTTTTAGTTAACTTTTTATTTAAAAAAAAATCCAGTAAATTATGTTGCAACTGTGAGTCTGTGACATTGCATTGGCTTTGGCTGCATTAGCTTGGTTTTGTGTTTCATGTTTTGAATGATTTTGTAACTATTTGCATTTTTTACTGAACCACGGATGAAAGAATTGTGACAACATAACAATATATATATATATATATATATATTGTTCAGATCGACCGGTGATGTAGCAATTTAAATGTTAGCATCCACCCAGACATGCTATTTGACCATTATAGGTTTTTAGTCATAGTGGTGGATGCTGACTTATTATCGTGGTTTTGCATTCTATTTGTCAATTCTCAGTTGTGTTTTCTAAATTTATTTTTGCCATGATAGCATGAAAACACCCAGCTGCACCTTTGTGAATCATCACACTAATGACAGATAAATAATTTAGTTTTCAGACACTAAGTGGGCCTATTAATTGTTTTACTAAATTGGCCTGGTCGTTGGGGGATCCTATTGTTGTTGTTGAAATAAATCTTTTTTTTCTCTGATGGATGGTTTTTTAGAGAAGGAGTCTTGTGGGGCTGAATACTATGTATTATTTCAATTTATAGTTCAA
>NW_024102654.1:0-20000 GCF_013122585.1 Styela clava
TTTATGGTAACACTTTTATGAAATATAGTTATCCTTTATTCTTTCATGCTTGTCTACTCATACATACCTCTGTTTGCAGACTTTTTTTTCAGCAGAGTCTTTGCTCATCTACACAGTAACGCCTTGCTGTACCGATACCCAGCATCCGTGTCAAATTATTTAAACATTGCTCTTGTATTTTTTTAATAATGCATTTCATTTGCAAGGGGAAACATATTCTTTGAAATGACTGGACCTTCTTAATTTCCAAGTTTTGTACAGATCTTTGGTGAAAATAGTTAGTATTGCCAACCTAGGGAGCAGCTAGTGGGGAGGTATAGATCAGATCGTAACTTTTTTCTATTTTAAATATTCTACCTCCTCCCAAAGACTGCTTAAAACAAACAACAACGGCGTTGTATATTCCAGTGAATGCCATGTGAATTGTCATAAGCGAAAGGACATGTACCGTAAGATGATTTCATGTTGCGACAAAATATTCAAATCCATGACAGATAACAGCATTTAAAATGACTTATCGTATTAATTAAATTAAAACTCATAGTTTTGACGACTCACGAATAAATTAATGCATTACTACTCTAAGATACGGTGACAATCTGTGGACGTAATATCTGTGGTAACTGCCTGATTATAATTACGAAAAACAAAAGCATTACAACTTTAAAATAGCGCAGTAATCTACGGAAATATAATGTGTGGTAAAATGATGGATTATAATTAATTTTTTATTCATATTTTCGTACTCACAAAAAATAATTTATACTTTTACCCACTTTCGGCAAATAATATAATGTTTGATAATGTTTGTTAAAAGTATGGACTTATCTGTTGTGCAAAATATTTACCGTAAATCCATGACTGATAACAGCATCTAAAATGCCTTTCGTATTAATGTACTTTTGTTCAATGTAGCCTAACTCATGGTTGCGTCGTCTTACGAAAAATAAAATGTTTACTTATATTGAAGTAACTTAAAAATACCACGGCAATCTGTGGACTCAAAACTAATAGTAAACTACCCTATTATAATTAATTTAGATTCGCACTCTCGTACTTACAAAAATAAAAAGGGCATGCTACTATAAAATATCACGGCAATCAGCGGATATATATTTTCTGATAGCCAGCTTGGACGTAACGGTTATTCCATTGTTTATTGTATGCTAATTCCGCCATACAATAAGATAAGCTTGAATTTATTTTCGAAGTATTCGAAATTTCATATTCGAAAATAATAATTTTGAATGTATTCAAAATAGTGAATTATTCGGTATTGGCCATCCCTGCCGGCAATGTCCACCACGCCACCATGCAAATGTGTTGGAACAATATGAGGTGCAGGGTCTCACAGAAGATAAACAATCAAAGTGCCAATTTTATTTATCATCATTACAATATGTGGCAAAGCTCTAAAATTCGTTTGAATATTTCTCTTGAAAACAAAACACCGTGATAAGGGCGAAAAGTGGCTATTATTCGAAAATCAGCTGAAAAAGTATTTGAATACTTTGTTATCCTTGAACATCCTTGACTGTAATAGGTGCGTATTATTGCCCATTATTCCCTGTTTAAGGTATTCTAACTTAACCTTAAATAGTTGGATAGTCTAACACTTTGACCAACATCATCAACACTTCAAACACTACCAGCAATATGTCATGCAGCAAAAATGACAAGGCTTCATCCAGCAACATCTCCAAGCCTAAGCAACCTTTAAGTAGGAGCCTTTCAGATCCAGGCCTCTCACCAATTGTTCCCACTGCTCAACTCCAAGAAGAACACTCAAATTTACAGATAAGACTTCAAGAAGCTATACAGAGGAACATTATGAACCAACTCCCATCTTTAATAGCAAAATGCCTAGCAGAAAATACCAGCTCTGCGAATTTTTCTTCTGAATACATACCCCTGAGTCCAGGCCTTAAGGAATGTATGGAATCTCAAATGACATCCCTAAAAGAAATAAAAAATGATATAGCTACTATCAAAGATTTTCAGAATTTCCAATCTGAAAAGTATGACCAAATTCTAGCCCATCAAAAGATAACCGATGAAAAACTCACTCACTATGGCAAAAGAATAAGAGATCTGGAAGATTTAGTATAGTATTTAGATCTTGAGGAAGAATTGTTTTTTGTAACCAATGAATTGGAGGACCAAGAACGTCGTTCCAGATTGGATAATTTGGAATTCCATGGTATCGCCCCCCAAGAGAACGAGGACACTGACAATCTGATATTGGAACTGGGAAAAATGTTCAATGTCGATATAAAACCTTCCGACATATCTATAACCCACCGCAGTCCAACGCATAACTCCAACATACATAAACCTATCATCGCTAAATTTACAAACCGGAAATCAGAGCAAGAATCCTCAAAAATCGCCACCTCTTGAAAACCGCTGCAAATTCAAGAATAAGAAATATTTCCAGAGTTTTCATCGTTGAGAATCTGACAGATAAAAACAAGAACAAGCAAAGGTTATGAAAAGACGATGTGGCTATGCCTTTTCATGGACATCAAATGGAAAGGTATTAATAAAGAAAAACAAAGACACAAACACCTTACCTATAACAGATGAGGAAGACTTGGACAAAATAAGATAAGTTCCATCTCTTTTAATCCTACTACTAATAAATCATCCCTTATAGTGATATGACAGACTTAAAAAAGGTCTTGACAAATTCATATAATGTGATCCTTGCCTATTTTTGTGTCTTTTGTCAATATAACTAAACCCACCCCAGTGTGTGTAAACTCTACTTTTATCTCTCCAAGCAAATTATTATCTTGCAATACTATAAGTCCCAGAGCTATCTGCCAAGCCTAACTTAAATTGGGAATCACTTAGTTTCCATCCCCACGTAACATCATTCCCTAGTCAATACCTCGAAATACAAGATATCGATAATGTGTCCTCTAGTTTTCTTCTCTCAGAGCTTATTGCAATACATTTTAATATTAGGTCCCTAGCAAAATATTACGATGATTTAGTTCATCTGATCTCTAATTTTCATATACTGCCACATATAATTGCCCTGAGCGAGACCAGAATTAAAAGCAATACCGCTGTTCTCAATTTTGATATTCCGGGATACACTTTTCTCCATGTTCCCTCCATAACTCAAGCGGGTGGTGTGGGTTTTTATATCAGGAACAACATAAACTTCCAAGTTAATAATGAGTTCAACCTATCGTTTCCGAATTGTGAGGACTTATGGATTGAGATCAACTATTCTCAACCAAATTCCAAAACCCAAAGCCTTATTATCGGAGCAATGTATAGGCACCCAAAAAACAACATTCCATTATTTACGGGAGCAATGGGTTACTTATTCGAAAAGCTGACAATGGCAAGAAAGCAATTCCTGATTCTAGGTGATTTTAATATTAACCTTTTTGATAGCCGTCACAATTCCACATCCAAGTATTTGGACTTGCTTGCGTCAAATTTTGTATTCCCAATTATTACACGACCGACAAGAGTCACCCGGTCCTCACAAACCCTAATAGACCATATTTATACTAGTAACATAAAATCTTGTTCATCATTATTTATTCTCCTTAGTGATCTTACCGATCACTTTCCAATAATGTGTACAATTTCAACTACTGGTATTAATATCAAGTCAAAAACTTGCTTAAAACGCAACATGAGAAAATTTTCTGAAGACTTATTCAGATAAGAGGCTGAGTCAATATGTAAAAATTATACCAGTCCCACTTTAGGTATAGATAATTTCAGTAATTCGTTTGACCTCTTTCTCAGCCAATTAAAATGGCTGATTGATAAACATGCACCATTACGACCTCGTTCTCGAAGAGAAAATAAATTATATTCCAAACCTTGGTTTACCAAGGGAATTCGTAAGTCCATCAAACATAAAAACAGCATGTTCAAAAAAAAGTTTTTGAAGGGCAATGCATCTCAGCGTCTTTACTTTACAAAATACAAAAATATTCTGTTACATTTACTGAGAAAATCCAAGCAACAGTATTATCATAATATCCTTGATAACAACAGAGGGGACGTTAAACGAACTTGGAGGACTATCAATGAGATTATCAAAGTTAAGTCCAGTGATAATTCCACCATCCAAGAATTGAAACTGGAAAATGGTTCCATTGTTAAAGACCCCGTAATAATGGCCTCAGAGTTCAATAAGTTCTTTTCCACTGTAGGCAAGAAACTTGCGGATAAAATCCCACATAGCTCTAAGTCACCCACTGACTTCTTAGGCGCTCCTTTACAAAATTCTTTTTTTCTCGAGCTAACGACACCTCCCGAAGTTCATCAAATAATCTTGAACCTGAAAAAAGGCAAAGCAGTTGGTCCAGATGGTATTCCAACCTATTTTCCTAAAATAATCGCTGATATTGTATCTCCAGCTCTAAGTCATTTCTTCAATTTATCATTTAGTTTAGGCATTTTCCCTTCCTCATTAAAAATAGCTAGGGTAATTCCAATTTTCAAAAATGGCAACAAAAATAACCCGTCCAATTATCGGCCAATTTCCATCCTCCCCACCATAGGCATTGTTCTAGAAAAAATAATAAAAGAAAGAATGCTGAATTATTGCTCTAAATTTAATCTTATCAACAAATGTCAATTTGGATTCCAAACGAATCATTCTACCAGCCATGCTATTGTAGACCTAACCTCGTATATTTACGATAAAATTGATAAAGGTGAGCTTGTCTGTTGTACCTTCTTAGATCTAAAGAAAGCGTTTGACACCGTTGACCACAACATTCTTATCCAAAAGCTAAAGCATTACGGTTTTCGAGGTACAGCAGGTAATCTACTATGTGATTACCTGCTTGGTAGATATCAATTTGTGGAAGTGGATTCTCATAAGTCTCCAATGTTGCCCATTCACTGTGGAGTTGTTCAAGGTTCTGTGTTGGGTGCTCTTGAATTTTCATTATACATAAATGATTTATCGAACTCATCAAATCTTTTAAGCAAACTTTTCGCTGACGATGCTTGCCTCCTCAATAGCGCGAAGAATTTGATAACTCTTCAAACCAACACAAACACTGAAATAAATAAAATACACAATTGGATGACATGCAACAAACTCACAATTAACATTGACAAATCTAAAGTAATGCTATTTAACCCGAAAGCGCGTTCTGGAAATGTAAATCTTACAATCAAAATTAAGGGTATATCTTTAGAAGTTGTCAGCTCATATAAATATCTTGGACTCTTTATTGACAATCAACTAAAATGGAATACTCATATCACTGAAATACATAAAAAATTATCACGATCAACCGGGATTCTGGGTAAACTGAGATTTTATGTTCAAGACTCGACCCTGCGGACCGTATACTTTTCTCTCTTCCAGTCCCACATTCAATACGCCATAGCTGCATGGGGCTCTGCAGCCCCTACAAATTTGCACAAATTAGAATTGTTACAAAACAGGGCTGTTAGAATCCTCTCTAGAGCACCTGTTCGTTTTAATTTAAATAAGATATATCTCAAAACTAATGTGCTTAAATTGTCTGACATCCACAAGCTTGAGGTTTCTAAAATCATGCATCAGTTCCAAAACAATCGATTACCGGCAGCCTTTGACAATTACTTTTTTACGGTTAGGTCTGTGCACGAACATCATACTCGCTCTTCCGCAAAGTCAAATTTTTTTGTACCCCGCTTTCTCTCAAGTAAATCCCAAAACTCCTTGAAATACAAAGGAGTAGTAACTTGGAATAGCATTCCTCAAACCTTGCGTGACACAACATACAATATGTTCAAAGCTAAATACAAAAAATTCTTGATCTCCACTTACCAATCCGGTGCCGCCACATCTTCCAGTTGATATCATGTCTGAGTCTTGTTTTCTTACTATTGTCAGCTCAACATTTGACCACACTTCAAGCTGTTGGGTCTTTAATACCTGGAATGATAATTATTCGTATCTTCTTTTTGTGATTTGCTCAATTTCCATTCAATATCTTCCCTATCTGGGACCAGTGGCATGTACTTGGATATAACAGTATCTTAAGCGTATCACCCTAATCTTACTGTGTGCAGTAAGCTCATTTATGCCACGCAATCAATCAATTCCCGGTCTTAAAAGCACCTGAGTTCTACACGGAGCTGGGTCAATAACTCAGACTTCAGTCTCCACCATTTTAGTCCATTACATGCTATATGATAATAAATGTTAAATTTTTCTTATATTTTTTTGCAACTATTGTCATTTTGAATTGTATCACTTCTACACTAGTAGTCTACTTACCAATTGTTGTTACACATTTCAATCTTCTGCTCATTGTGGACATGTTATTTGCTACAGTTTCATGTCCTACATAAATTAGATATAAAAAATACTGTAGTATTTATTGTTACCTGTTATTTATTGTCCAGTCCATTAAATAGAATCTTTAATTTCCTACTGCAATACCGACATCCTTCCGGCTATCAGGTTTGACGTTAACTGTACACTCGCCCGGTGCCAGTGCTTCAGCTGAGCAGTTGCCGTGGTTACCTTGATGGTGCTTGGAGTCTATTTTTATATTAACGAGAGACTCTGGATTTCCTGAAAATCCGCTGGATACTTGAACGTTTCCAATATACAATTTTATTTAGTGTGATTATTTTGCTTTTTCATCATATTCATTTTAAGCTTTCTATTTCATGTTATTTCGTCATGCTGTGTTAGACCCCATCTAGGGTGTCGCTGCTCGATAACCAGTACTGGTTTTTCAGCGTTTCCCTCCACCCTGAAATGCTATTCTTATTTTATTTTATTCTGTATATGTAGCTTGCGTATTTTCAAATGGTGGAAAAATAAATTACTGATACTGATACGTACGGCGTGTTACGATTTGTAGGGTCGGCTTATATGGGCCATTCCAAGCAAATGTTGAATTTCATCAATTTTTTTGAAAAGTACAGTAAAAGTAATTGTTTTGTATTTTTTATATCAAAAGACACTTGAATTTTATTAGACTGCATTCATTTCATGGAAAGAGTTAAAATTTCACCCAGGTTTTTGATGGTTTACACAAAATGTCCTGAAATGTAGAAATTTTGATATAATTCACATTTTTTTGTGATGTAACTTTTTTGTAAGATTTTTCGTAACTAGGGGTGGGCAAATCGAATATTTTTTTCGAATCGAATAATTTGAGTATTTTTAACGAATACCGAATTGTCGAATAACGAATATTTTTTATACACAACAGCAGGTCCAGAACATCCGTCGATACTCCCTTTGGAAATCAATAAAGACATTGAAAAATCGGCTACAAAGCGTTTTTTTACTGGTTAATTTCGTCACAATCGCTGAGTGTTTTCGTCACCGGGATCGTTTTTTGCGTCGATATATAATGTATAATACCGCCCTTTCTGTTTTTTGCAAGTATTTATTCTTTCTGGTCAGCGGACATCGAAGTTCATATTTCGGGTTTACTCGTGCCTTCACCTCGGCAACAGCTGTTAAAACCATTAAGGATTGATTTCAAAACCCTAATTAATATTATTTTAATTTTCATCATTTGCGTTGGCTTTCATATTACTTATCAACATTTGTAAATTTATCGTCATAATATTAAGCGAACGCTAATATTATTATCGATACCGGGATGAAGATATTTAATAAAGACAATACCTTGGCTATGCTTTTCTATGGTGACTATGTTACTTTACAGATAAACCTCGCAAAGCTGCGATTGCGTCAATCCCGAATGTTGATTTAATATAGTGACTAAATAATTCCACGATAAAGGCATTTCTGCGTGGCCTTATGACGAGATGACGTCAATGAACAACGCTTCTTGAATAATAATTTACATAAAAATTGCGCTTTTGTACGTTTTCTTCTTTATACAAACCCCGCGATCATTATAGCTAATATCGTTACTCGGTAATTCACAATTTTATTTACGGAATTTGCAAATTCACTTTTACTTCTCTTGACGATTTTGATAATGTCACGCCCTATTTATTAGTGCAAAAATGCTCAAAATATAACGAATGTAATCATTTCCTATGATACAACAATTAGTAAACAAACAGTGCGCGTTGTTACATCGAAATTCACGATTGATTTCATGTTATACTCTTGTTCACGTTTTCTACACTCCACATGCCATGCATGCCCGAGTGAAATGTTTACATTTTCGAAACATTACTTGGTCAAGAATGAAAGGGATCACTAATTATTTGAAAGTACAATAAAAGAACTATGTCCTGCCATTTCTTTTCTGGTCATAGCTTGTTCGTGTTATACTATGTATGGTTTCATGCCGAAGTTATTTCAACTTTTAATTTTCTTTAAACAAATTTATGCTTGGTTCATGCATGAAACGGCTAATCACGTGCTGCCAATCATAACGGAGTTTAAAATTTGGGATATTCATTTTAAATACCTGATCTGATTTGACGTTTCTACGTGGTACCCGATATTCAAATAGTAAAATGCCATTCGAATAATTTAATATTCTATTCGCTATTCGTTATTCGAATATTTTGCCCAGCCCTACTCGTAACAAAAGTGTTTGATTGTTTAGTACAGTTATTTCATTTCAAAAAGATGTACTAGACTTAAGTTAATGAAGATTAAGTGTTTGCGATGCTGTAGGACATGTCTTTACCTACCGTACTTAACGATTTATTGTTAGAATTTTAAGAGATGATAAAGAGTTGCTGTTCCAAAGTGGAAAATGTCCAGTAGTGTCACGTCCTGTAGAGTTACGTACAATGTGCACATTATCGTCATGGATCTACAGTGTTACATTGAGTAACTTGAGTGGCACATAGAGGGGTCCTTCAGTTACTGCACCAGAAAATATTGGGGGCTCCCTCTGTACCATGGGGGATGGGGGTTACCGTGAAATTAAAACATTGAGCCAACGACGTAATGCGTTTAATAAACTAAAATGTATGGTCGTTCATAGCAAAATTCCACAGTTACGTTTAGCCCGCATCTCGTTGTCTGACGGTGTTTGGTGAATATTTCGCAAGTCCTATTTCAAACATCGACCATTAATTCGTGGTCGGCGGGTACCTACATTTAGAAATAAAACATTGAAAATCGCGAAAATTAATTTTAGAGAGAACTATAACTCGCAGATGACAGTGGCGTAATAATGGTTCGTAAGTACAAAAACACGCTCTCATGTAGCGCCGATCAAATGCATGAAATGTGAAACTATTACTTGGAATTTATTGTTAATGAAGTTGATTTTTTATTGCCATTCAATGATTATTTACATGCGCCGTGATTAGTGGTGGGCAAAATCGTATTTCTTATTATAGTTATTCGAATATTTTTAACGAACAACGAATAATAAGTATTGTCATTTTAAACAACATTAATTGGGATCTCGGCCGCCGAAACGATCGCCGTGACAATAAATATATATATTTTTTTCTTCGGACTTTGCTAGAAGACTGAAAACTCTGTAACAATGTGGCGTTTTTTATTACATTATTTTGGCGATCGTTTCGGCAGCCGACATTCCGATTAATGTTGTTAAACTATATTAAAGCACCTTTTTATTCACTAGCAAATATTAATTTTCACGCAACGGTTGATATCGTAGTTTGGTTTTTATATTTCAGACAGAATTGTGACTCCGGACTTTGCTAGAAGACTGAAAACTCTGTAACAATTTGGCGTTTTTTATTTCATAATTTTGTCATAATCGATTCGAAGACCCTGCAGTAAGTTTTTTGTCATCGCGATCGTTTCGGCAGCCGACATTCCGACGGTGGATATCGTAGTTTGGTGTTTATATTTCAGACAGAATTGTGACTTCAGATCGGCGAAGATGTTAGAGACAACTTTAAGGAGTATATTTACAACACAAATTAATTTTATTCTGATTTTTATCTTCTGTGTCTTTATCTTCTGATTTGTATCACCGCTAGGGGTGGGCAAAATCGAATATTTTTTTCAAATCGAATAGTTCGAATAATTTTTACGAATACCGAATAGTCGAAAAGGAATATTTTTTTTAAACACAACGGGGTCAGTCGGAGGTTGATACTCCCTTCTAAAATTAGAAGAAACTTTGAAAAGCTTTTTTTTCACTGGTTCAAATTCAGCAAAATCGCAAATTGTTTTTGTCGCCGCGATCCTAAAGTTCGTAATTTGTATTCTGCCTGATTCATTTTTTTGAAGTTATTAATTCTTGCAGGTCGGCGGACATCGAAGTTTTATACATTAGGTATACCCATGCGTTGCCCTTGAAATTTTTTTAAAACTGAAAAAGTCGCCAATAACGCGTGCAATAGCATTTTGCTATAATCGCCGATTGTTATTATCAGCGTGACGTGGTATTCAGGCCGTAAACAACTTTACGTTGGTTTTATTTTCTTCAAATAAAAAATTTCTTTTATTTTTGTACACGCGCGGAATTGCGAATCTGGCGATGGCGAGTTTCTGAAGACATCGCAAATTTTTTGATTGGAAAGCGGCAATATAAAATTCGGAAATCGGAAATTTTCAGTGCCGCCTGTAATAGTCACCACGATCATGCGCTCGTTAATAGAGCCGCCTTTTCAGCGTATAATGAATTTTCTGTCGCGTAAAATATTCAATCCATGACAACCACCAGATTCTAAAATATCCTTATATATTAATTTAATTGTGTCCAACGTAACTCGCGGTTGCGACTTCTTGCGTCAAAATAAAAACAGAACTGCAAAATAATACTATATGAGATAAGCTGCCTGATGTATTTAATTTTGATACTTATTTGCAATCTTGCGACCTCGTTATTGCCGTTAGTAAAATCTCGATATCTGATATAAAATAACGTTTAGTACAATTTTACTTCATACAATGAAAATAGATATAAAGTATACCAGTATATCAAAAATACAAATTCACCGCCTCGAAATCCACGCCGAACAGTCGCCGCGATTACGCCACTTGTTTGAAGAGCCGACTTTTTCAACGAAAAATTAATTTTCTCTTGTGTAAAGTAATCAATCCATGACCGAAAAGGGCATATTTAAAATGTCCTGCTTTATTAATTTAATTGTCTTCAATTTACCCTGCGGTTGCGTCGACAAAACAAGAGCCACGCTAAAACACCACGGAATTCCTCGAACAAAAAAATTACATATTGTTTTCAATCGTGATGATGCCACTCCGATATTTTTAAAAATAAAACCTTTCGAAAAATCTTTAAATCTGCCGTAAATTTTCATAGAGTAAAATTATTTCAGTAGAATAAAAATTGATTGATATACTTCAGATTAATTATCTTATATATCATCACATACCGGGAAAAAATCGGGTTTCCAACCTTGTTTAAGATAACATGAAAATTTTCAACGACAATTTTAAAGTAATAGATAAAAAGGCAAATCCCGCCCACAATTAACCGTGTTTCGATTTTAGTGACGGTATGTTCCTAAACGGCAAACAAACATACTTTGCGCGGTAGGCACACGAAATTTTGCGATTTTCAATGCCTAGAAAAGCGTTTTTAGACTGTTGCGGGACTCAACAAAACTTATGTTGTTTACAGTTTTATTTTCAGTATTTTATATTGCGACTTTTCAATCAAAAAATTTGAACCGCGGATTCACTCTTTCATTTGTCTTTAGAACCTCGCCGCCGATAAATATATACTAATAACTCTTCACCGAATTCACAATTCCGTGCGAGTACAAAAATGAAGTAGTTATCATGTTTATCAGGGTACAAATTTGTGATTTAGAGAGGATAAACACCAAGGTAAAGGCGTTTACGGCCTAAATAACACGCTGATGAAAACAATTGGTGCTTTTAGCAGAAGGCAATTGCACGCGTTATTGGCGAATTTTTCAGTTTTCACAATTCCGTGCGAGCACAAAAATAAAACAATTATCATTGTTACCGGGCACAAAACATGTGAAAAATTTGTGATTCAGAGAGAATAAACACCAATGTAAAGGGCGTTTACGGCCTAAATAACAAGCCACGTTGATGGAAACAATCGGCGATTTTAGCAGAAGGCAATTACACGCGTTATCGGCGACTTTTTCAGTCACTTTTTCAAAAAAATTCAAAAGGGGGGGGGTTTGACCCCGAAAACCACCCCTGGCTGCGCCGCTGTATATAAGATAATCAATCTAATGTATATTCAATCAATTTTTTTTGTGCTAAAATAAATTTCGAAATGAGATTTTACAGCAGATTTATGGATTTTTTGTTACAAGTCCTGAAAATAAGAATCAAAGCTTTATATTATATTCGGGCAGTTTACCACACTTTATGTCCGCAGACTGCCGTGGTATTTTAAAATTGTGAAGATTTTATTTTGTCGACTCAACCGATGGTTAAATTGAAGACAATAATGAAGCAAGACATTTTAAATACACCCGGCAGTTCAACTCATCCTTCTATGCCACAGATCGCTGTGCAATTCCAGAGAAGTAATGTTTTAATTTTGACTTAAGAAGAAATTAATATATAAAGACACTTTAGAATCTCGTAGTTGCCATGGATTGAATATTTTACGCAACATAAAAATCATTATACCCTGAAAAAAGGTCACTTCAACGAGCACGTAATCGCGGTGACTGTTACAGACGGCAATGGGAATTTCCGATTTTAACCCCCCCCCCCCCCTTTGAAAATCCTGGCTGCGCGCCTGGGCATTTCTACTCAACATGTTCATAAGGCTTTTGGGCCTAATATTGGTTCAGACGCTAATTATAACTCATTCCCTCAAGTTTCAACGTTTTTTTTTCAACAAAACAATACCCCGACGATTATTATAGCTAAAATCGTTACCGAGTAATTCACAATTTTATATAAGGAATTTCCAAACTCAACACTTTACTCGAGATTTTGAATGTGTCATAATTATTTACCGCTAGAGCGCTTCAAAAAACAACACACTTAATAATTTATGATGATAATAGGCGCAACAATTCGTGAACGAGCTAGTAAGCGTTGTTACGGGCGAAATTCACGATTGAATTTACGTTATACTCTTGTTTACAGTTCAACACTCCCACGGCCATGAATGGTCGAGTAAAATGTTTACATTTTTATTTTAAATACCTCCTTATACGTTTATAATTTACAGAATGTTCATAAATTTAGGAAACGGTGGGTGCGTATTTTGCAAAGTAGGGAAATGAAACGAGAAACGATACACGTTAGGCGTGAAAAGAAAACTAATAACATTATAACGAAAAGAAAATTTGTCGCTTTTGTCTGTTAGCGAGCGCTATTTGTGAATTCTGGCGCAATTCACGATTGATTAGGCGAGGCGCGAATTCCGTGTCAAAGCAAAGCGGCGCAGGTCACGTGGTATCAGATATTCGAATAGTAAAATGCCATTCGAATATTTTGATATTCGATATTCGTTATTCGAATATTTTGCCCAGCCCTAATCACCGCTTGTAAATTACGGTTCCAATTTTAAGCGAACAATATTATCTTTACTGACCCCGAGATGAGATATTTGTGAAGCGGATAGTTGACATTATTATGCTTTTAATTTTTGATCGTGTCCCTCTTATTTTAGTATTAAATAATAGTTAAAAACTATCTCTTGAATAGTCTGTGTCGAGTATTTACGTAACTCAGCTTTGGGTTAAAACACTGATACTAAATATCTGAATAAATCATCAATAATGGCATTTCTACGTGGTCAAAATAATATTCCTCCCCAATATCTCGAGGAATTTCCATAAAATACATTATTTATTTGTCTTACTTATCTGTTTCCACGTTTCTAAATTTACAAAAACAGCGCTGACACGCTTTATGTAAAATCGTTCCACATTTATCGTTTCTACCTGTCAGTGATAGTCTCCTGTTAATTTTTACACTAACTTGTTGTAAATTAATGTTAATAAATTCTATTTTGCTTTCCAATGCGCTGTGATTTGTATTAATAAAAGTGATTGAGTGGGAAAAGAAAGTCCTTAAATTAGCTTATAACCCTTCTCTCCTTTTGATCGCCCATAACGGCGGTAAAATTAGTTTCATGTCTGTTTCGGAGAGAAAGGAAAATACGCCTTCCGGAATTGCAATCAACAATTACAAACTATGCATCATTATCTGCGCCGAATAAAAAAGATAGAATAAAATATCGAGAAGACGAAAAAGTCTAGTGGTGTTAATTGCGTTACAGTGATAACGCACAGTATAATATCATTTTGACGCGAAACAATGATGCGCGACCGTGAAAGGACCCTGTTGCTTTTTTGTAGATGAAATTTCACATCAAAATATTTCGCTCACAAAGGTCGGGAAAACTTGCACTCTTTCTATCTTGAATATTTCGGTTAAATAGGCTTTCCAACAAGATCTCAGTGAGTTTCTCGCATGTTTGAACAAAAAGTTTAGAAGGGGTATACAAAATGCTCAGATGGAGGCCAAATATATTGAGATATGCGAATTTTTATAAATTTACTATTTTAACGCCGTTTTTAGGGGGTCGGCTTATCGACGCATGAAATCCAAATTGGGCTAAGTCCATTTTTCTAGTTTTGAGAAAAACGCAAAAAACGTTTTTTTTTTGTTTCTTTTTTTCATTTCTTTAATACCTTACATCGAGGATGTCTAGTTTTTATGGTCCACCAAAGTTACAATGAAGGCCATATTTAGATGGTATAAAAAAATTTGTGCTCCGCCCCAATTTTTTTGGGGTTTTTTTTTTGGACTTAACCCTTTTTGGCTCTCAATTTTCTGGACCAGGAACAATTTTATTGGACTTAGAGCCCCTTTATTATGTTATTATAGAGGCTGGTATGGACTTAGCGCTTTGTATTATATTTTTTGAGAGGAGCTATGTCCAAAAAACGGACTTAGCCCCAACTTACAATGCAGTTAACCAGAGCTAAGTCCACTATAGTAGACACAGCTCTGTTTAGTTCTCAAATGCCCTAAAAAAGCAGGGTTATGTCCATAGCTGTCTTGAGATCTAGAGCACCTAGAAATAAGGCAAATAGACCAAAATGTAGAGCTAAGTCCAGGAAAATCAGCAATTGAAAAATGTCATTTTTTGGAAAAGTGGACTTAGCACTGTTTGGTTTTGAGGTGTCGTTATATGCGAGGATATATGGTATGTGTATATTGGGATATCAGAAAAAGCTTTGCTAAACGTCTGTGATTGTATATTTTATAAATATTGTCACCAAGTGTTCACTCTAAGAAAGTTAAGGTGCTTTGCATTCGAAAAAAAAGTGTGAAGGTGCCCTAGTTTCGTTTGAACTCTTTTATATATAATAAGTACTTGAAAAAGTGTTATGTCCGTTATAAAAGGTCATAAATGGGGCTGTCCCATAGAGTCCCCAATTATTCGAATCGTTTGGATGAATTTGATAATAATCAAATTTTTAATAATTTAATATGAACAAAGCACACATGGCAGAAAAGTAACTGGTTTCTGTTTTTTTCGTCACCTTCATTTTCCACTGAAAAAAGTTGTGTCTCCATCTCCTAATTCCCAATGACATTATATGACTTTATTTTCGGATTAATATCAGAATGTGAGTATGACTGACGGTGGTGGAGCAGTTTGTTTGGGTCCTCTCTTTTTTCAACTGTTTGGAAAACAGGAAAAGTGTTCCATTTCCTATGACTACTTCTGGCATAATTAATGATTCTTTCCCTCAACATAATATGATTATTTTGGCCTTCGACATCCGTATGTTGGTAAACTATATTTACGCCATTTTTAAAGTCTGTGTTATAAACCCTACTGAAATCCACACAATCGTTTATAAAAGTGCCCAAACCTATTCAAGGTGGCTCACGATGCTTTTTTTTGAATGTTACATATAGTTTTCATTTAGATCGGCAAATTGTGGCATTATTATTACATAACAATAACACCTATGAAGCAATTTAATAATTAGAATAATAATTAGAATTATTCGTTGCATCTTGCGAATAATTTCATTATGCTCCTACATGTTGTACGTAGGCTTCATTGTGTCATATTGAACTAAATTGCAATGGCATTCAGAATGGTTACCTATTTGCGGAATGATAAATTTGCGGTTAATATTTTGTTAACTATATATATAAGCTTTGATGTTAGGTCGGAAAAGGTGGTAGTAAATCACAGCATTGGCTAAGCTAATTTCCATGCATGCATTCCACATGATAGAATTTTACAAGAACTATCGAGCAATTCCTAGGAGAACAATTGTATAAATACTGTTTTAAGGTAGAGCTGTGACAATTTAGGGAAATGTTACAGGTATATTACAAGAAAATATGTTACTGGTATATTGTGAATGATTTGTGGTAATTCCATTTTGCAAAGTATTTACAATTAGAAACCAACAAATACTTGACATTGCCATATTGGAACAGCTAGATGTTGTATAATTTAAACAGTTTTTTTGTGTAGTTTTCACACATACGCTTATCTGAACTGTACAAGCAACAAATTTGATGCAGCCTGCTCATTGTTTTAGTAGTAAAATCTATCAGGTCAGCTTAGTCTATCGAGATTCTTATACCTTATGTTATGTGCCTTGACTTGAGGCTTGTTAACCAAGATATCTAGTATTGATAATAACATGTTAGACTGTTGCATTTGCATGAATTTAGACTTTCAGATTTTCAGTTTATCAGTGGAATTCCACATTGTTTCAATTTGTTATAGATTGATCAGAGTAAATAACTTATTCTTTTTTTTTTTCTACAGTTACGGTATATCTTTTTTAATTTCCCCCCTCAAAAACAATTCAAATTTTGCTTCTAAATTAAGGATGAACTATAACAAATGACCAATAACAAAGTCATTGCAATGCATTCAAGTATCAAATTTGATTTGTAATGTCTTGTTCTCAATAATTATTTTATAGGCTGATGTTTGTCATCTATAAAATGGAATATCTTCTTGCTGTAAGCAGGTCCTTCAAAATATTAAATATATAATTTCGAATTTCCTTCATCAGTAAGCACTAAGCTTTCATAAATTGAAGCCAATTTTTAACCAATAGTATTTGGCAATCTTTTGGACTCTTTTTCATCGAGTAAAATGTCATATTTACACTAGCCAAGATGCAACATAACTAATTTGTGCCTGGAATTAGGAGATTTATATGTTCAGAAAAAAATTCGTTAGTATCACATTTTTCAAATTATAATTAAATAACAGAATATTATATTTCGTGCTCAGACATGGAATGTTGTTGAAAGAAATGAATTTAACAACACAACACAAATTTTTATGTTACCAATATTTTGGTGTTCCATGAATATTATGTACTAAATTCTAAACTAACCAAATATGTGTGTTTCTGTTGGGCAAGAAAGCGACATTATAAAGATTTTCATTTTATTATTTTTAAAAGTGTATCTGACTTACGGTATTTTTCTGGCATGTTCCCTGTTTACTTTTCATTCAAACTTTTCAATTAACCCTAGAAACCACTACTGTGACAGTGGACCCTACCACTTCAACTACTAAAAGCGACCCAGGTAAAATTATATATGGGTTCTGTTTGTGATATGTGAGAATCGGTGACTTCAGTTTAAATATTATTGATTTGAATCCTCAATTTGCATTTGAAAATATGCATGCTCCATTAATTTTATATACTTCAATGATATTATATGTGGTCTGTTTCAAATGCACCCTCAATGTGAGTCAACTATTGCATCTCTGTGACTTGATTCCCTTATGCAATAATACTGCAATCTTATTGTCAAGTATTTTTTAATTTGTCAGTTTGCTTCTGAAATAGCTTGTAGGTGATGGTTTGTTGTGTTGTAAGGATCTACATCAATGCACATGTATTTTGCAACCTGTGGTATGGAAGTTTAGCACACTGGTAGACTATTTTCAGGATATAAACAGAAAACGATATAATTCTGCTGCATAAATGTTAAGCTTGTCTGAATACACGAAGGTTTGTCATCTTGTGGTTCATTGAATATTTATAATCTATATCTTAATTAAAGCACAATGAATGAAGTGAAAGCTGAAAAAATTAACGTAAAACTGAATTTTCACTGGATTTACAAGCAAACTATACTGCTTTCTAAGTCCAAAGAAAGCATAATATGTTAAATACTATTGCATGCAAAGTGGTAAACACTATGTATCATACTATCATGCTGAGGGGCAATTTATGATATGACTAATTTAGGTAGATAGATGTTCATTATGAAGACCTGCACACTGACAAAAATATATTATTAGTATCTTTTAATATATCACTCCCAACGTCAGAATAATCAGAGTTAATTCAAAGAAAATTATACCTTGTTCACAAACTGTTTTGAGCATACGCAATTAGGACAAACTGACTAAAAGACTGCTTGCAGATATAGATGTGTCAAAGTTTACTGTCCATCTGTAAAATTGCTTGCTGATTGCCTATTTGAAATATTAAATTTGCATAGTTTTAATTTTTGTGACTTCTAATTACTGCATGCCTATTTTATATATGTATACAAAGTTTATTTTACGATAGGATTGATGCCTGATGCTAGTTCAACTATTGTAAAATGGCAATCTATAAAATTAGAATATTCCAATATTGGTACTCCCATATGTGAACCAAGATGCCGGACACAGGAATGTAGTATGTGTACCAGATTAGGGTTAGATCATAATTTCAGGTACAAATACTACGGGAGTCATTTGGCTAGTCCCCGAACTTGTAATATAACTAAAATAAGGAAAATTGAAATTAAATCATGGCCTAACCCTAACCTTGTACACACACTATGTTCAGATGTCCGCCATATTGGTTCACGTACTACGGGAGCACCCCAATATTTTTATATTTATTTGGTTGGATTTATGAACTTATTTTTCTATTAGCATCTTCTCAGTTATATTGCGCTTTTGTAAATAAAATGTTGCACCGATATATAACATCAAATACTATATTTTCATCTCCTTTTAAGGTTTGACATATTTTGTAGCATGAAAGGTGTTGATACATTTGACATGAGCACTATCAAAAATTCCTTGATGTTATTTTATTAATTGATACTTTCAGAAACTACAACTGCCATGAATGCGGGCACTTGTATCCCCACAAATGCGACTACTTGTAACCCCATGGATATTACAGATACTAGTTATGGTAAATCATACACAAATTTAATTCTTTGTTGCCACACATACCACACATCTGCATGATAAATGGCACTGATGTGAATATACATCCTAATTTTTTAGATATTTCCAATTTCCAATATTTTAATAGAATTTTATTTTAATAATTAGTAGTCATGTTAAATAGCACAAGGTAATTATTCCAGAGTGACGACATAAAAATTGCTACTATGAGAACAAATTATCATAGATTCTGCTATGGTGACTTCTTTATGCTTTCAATTTATTTGCCTGGGACCTGTAAACATCTTTTTTCGTATTTTACATCATGTACATGTAGTTTCTGCTATCTGTTTAATAAGCGTTACTTTAATAAAACCGAAAAGTCAGGTTTTTAGATAATTGTGGTTACCAAATTAACTTCAATTTTATAAAGATAGTTCAAATTCGAAATTTATGGTATTTATTGGAGGATGATATAATGCAGGGGTCGGGAACCTTTTTGGTCAAGAGAGCCATAAAATATACCTATTTTCAATTGCATTTCCGTGCGATCCATAAAACCTTTCTTCACTTAATCAGGCCTGAAATGTTCACTCAAAAGTCAACACATACAATGTCAATATACATTCAATGTGATTTCTGATGCTGCATCTAGTCGCTGCGGGCCTTGAACGGTTGCTCACATGCAGCCCAAGTTGAAATCTACGATACTCATCACCCTTTTTCGTTTAGGCATCTCCGTAGTGTTTTTTAAAACTCTATCGCTCTGTGATGTCACAATATATGTTCCAGAATCCCCTTGTTTGTCACAATGCATGTCTGGTAATTATCTTACATAACATAGACATGTGCTGGACGCGCGTTCTCAAACGTATTGGGAATTTCCTGCCAAATTTGGCTATAAAAAGAGTTTGAAATCTCGTAACAATAGTAAGCTTAGTCTTGGGATATTAGATTTTTCTGAGAGCCATATGCCGTCACCAAAAG
>NW_024102655.1:0-30000 GCF_013122585.1 Styela clava
GCATGAAATCTTTCTTGTCGGTTTTGCCATCCATAATACATTCAGTCATGTATCAATCAATCATCAACGCAAGTTTTCATGGCATTTCAATTGCAGCACACCTGTCTATGTTTGGTTGCCATGTCAGAAATGGATGACGCATCTCCAAATAAGCACATGACTAACGAAAAATGTGCTAAGCATATGTCACGGGATTTTACTATTACATAATTGTGCTGTGATATAGGTTCTGTCATTGGATTGAACGCAGATAGGTGATTGTGCAAATTATGATCATAATATGAATCGTTCCAAACGCCAAGTAAAATGATTTATTCACGATAAATATGAGCGTTTGGACTATACGAGGCAACAAATTAAATTTACCAAACCAAACTTTTGAAGTAAATCTGAAACTCAACTAAGTGAACTTAGCTATACCGTATACATCTTCGTCTTCGATGTTGATAATAGGAGCAAAGTAAAGATGTCAATATTTAGTTAGGCGTTACAAATTTTTGACTTTTGTATCAAAAACTTTGCCTTCGGCAGAGAAATTTTGCTCGACCAATTGAGCCTGGTGCGATTTTCTATATCAGACAACAATAAATATTAGTTTAAGTGAATAGTTAGATTTTCCAAATAAAGTGGATTGTTGATCAATTTTGTGAGCGCATCAAACGTTTCTGTATATAAAACAATTTCCCTTTAAACATTGCTGTGAAGAACCCTAGTCACCATGCAATTTTTTTTTATATTCGTCGTACCCCCCTTTCCGAAAAAGACATAACAATACTATTGACTATTATTGCAACGAAACGTTTTGCAAATATCTAAAATGACGTCAAAGCATGTATGACACGTCACAATCCATGCAAAGCGCAGAAAGTTCTTGTCAGAAATGTTAGATGAATCATATGCTGTCAACATTCGGCCGTGGCTTGTCCAAGGTTCTATCCGTGGCCCTTGTTTTATGAATCTCTCTTTCAAAATGAAATACTCAGTACCAGTAGTAAGTGCAACCAACATTCGGATGACACAATATCTGCAACATGGCAAAACTGTTATTATGAGTGATAATATGAGGATTTAGTCATCTGTGTATGTGTTAGCTTACATATGACCAGTAACGATTACTTGTCACGATACCATGTGACAAACGATTGTCATCGTCTCTAGCTAAATAAATACGTCAATTCTAATTGATTGTCTGGCCTCTCGGTGGTTAGTATTCCATCATTGATTCTTAATGAATGACGCATGGGCTTTGTCCATTTTCTATTTCAACATTATAGAAACTATACTTTCACTAATAGCATGTCATACGACCTCGTTCCAAAGATCATTAACGAAAATATGCACAAACCAGCTCTGTGTTTTGAAATTTGGACATATATAATATGTTAAAATATATCACTTACATTCATGTATTATCACAATGCACCCAAGCTTAAAGCCCTATTAAAGTGTATCCCATCATCATGTTTTGTCACATTCTATTTCGTTTGGCAACTTTCCCTGACTTTCCGTCATGTGTGTAAGTGTGTTGCCATTTTTTCCAAATGAATTATCTATATATCTGAATTTCTAATGCAACCTATAGCAAGCCAGCATGTTCAAACTTTATTTAGTGAATTTCCTTTGCGTCTTCCTACGTTTTTGTCTCAAGTTTTTGCGCTACTAGCAACATCACTATGTCGAATGGCCCATTCCCGTTTACTCGGAGAAACGACCAACATCGTCAAAATTGTGTTACTCAAGCAAATATTTCATCCATCAAATACTTCAGTTCACAACTTGTTCAATTATTTAAAAGTCTGGGTGATTTTTGGTCAGTTTATTTCGGCCAGAATGTATGCTTCACTGAGCATTGTCAATATGGCCCGCCCTTCAGCGACACGCTATCAATAAATCTTATAGTCAGGCCAGTATTTTCAGATAAATATCAGTTATTTTTACTGCCACATTCAATCATATAGAAGTATTCCTATTTTGGTGATAATCGTGATTGGACGATTTCGTTTCCTTATCCATGTAATATTCTGTTGTCTGCAACTTTATTGCTTTTCAAATCGACGTGAAACGTAAGCTCAAAAAGTTGTTTAGTTTACTGTTATTCCATGTAACTTGAATGTCGTATATATACATCTTGTAAAAAATAAACACCAGTTTCAGTGCTGGCCATGCAACACATTTTATTTAATGCACATTACTGAAATTCAAGTATTTTTTTTTGATTATTTTTATAATTAGATACAGAAACGTGAAATCGATAAACGTGGCAAGTGTTGAAATGTCGAAGTCCGTAAATAGAAATATGGATTTTTGAAACGTTTTGGTTGCGATGATGTCATTCCTAGATTGTATTGAGGCATGCGCTTACCATTTCTATTCTTGGTTGTTTTTGCATTGCACGTGCATATGACTAAATTAAGTATTAGATATGAGGAGATAACAAGATGATTCTTATCAGATTTTATCTGCTGAATCCTAAAACGATTTAACACTAACGTAAGATTGGCTTCATTCCACCTGACCAATGACTATATTCATTATGATTTTCTCTGCTGCCTTCTACCTTGTCAAACCACAAAGAGTTTTAGGCTCATGTACTCGGCTGACTGCAAGATGGCAATCCATTACAAGATATGTTGCCTAGTCCTAATGAGCTCGATATTTCGCCTAAATTTTGGTATTTTCACAAGTATTGCGCCACCTCGTGACAATATCATAACGTCAGACCAGTCCGATATCGTGTCCAGGCAGTCCAGCAAAGTCATCACTCACTACTCAGATGCAATCTTACCGGTACTTACTTAAGTGAATTGCTGATGCGGCGAAACTTGATTTGAATTTTTAAATAATCAGATAACGGATTTCAGCACTGGCTACCGGTACAGTGGTTAGTCACTGGACTTTTGTGTTCATATATTTAAGAATTGATCTGCAGTTGCCTTGACGTATGTTATTTATTCATGTGCAAGCTGGGTAAAACTGGTTGGTCGAAGATAGGCGAGAAATGTTTTTATTTTGCACCCAATTTGTCTAATTTGATAAGAATGTTGTGCATCATCTCACTCCTAATTTCGTTCTATAAAA
The DNA here is from genome assembly GCF_013122585.1 of Styela clava. Taxonomy (NCBI): domain Eukaryota; kingdom Metazoa; phylum Chordata; class Ascidiacea; order Stolidobranchia; family Styelidae; genus Styela; species Styela clava. The sequence continues at coordinate 3,079 of NW_024102655.1, forward strand.
TGAATTCTTTCCATATTCAAACTATTGCAGCTATTTTCGATATATCGTTATTATTCATTACACGATGCTGTGGTGAATTTGTCCAGAATTATACTTTTTAAGTTGACTCTACAGTTGCGATATCTAAACATGACATGACATTACTACAATGTTACTTTCAAGAAAGATGAGAATGTTTGAGTTCGCAAAATCAAAACGGAAGCCAGCCGTCACGCTTGGCGGAATAAAAACCCATGAATAAAAATTACACATCGAAATTTTGCGCGGAAATCTCAGAGAACAAATAGAATAATCTTCTAGCGATAACAATGATTAATCTTTAACAACTGAAATTTTTAAACCAATTGGCCCAGTAGTCATCGAGAAATGCGATTTTTTTTCACACGAAGAAGAACAAAGTTACTAACAGAATAAGAACAACAACATCAACAACGTAAAAACGAAACGATCCATAGGTCTACTTCTTGTCCATTGGGATATTTAACCAATTCCCAATATCTCTACCATATATTTCAAGTTTTATACCGCCCCAATACTTTACATTATCCAATATTACAGCGCTATTGGCGAAGTTTGGTCCAATTATTGGGTATCTATTACCATTGTATTGGAAAAATTGTAGAATATAAAACTTTTAGTATACGTACACTGATAACCTGGACTTGACAAGTTAGTCAAATGGCATGCTCAAATAGTTTGAAGGTTGATTTAAATGTCGCTGCCGGTTCTGCAAACAGTTCATTATTCCAACAATTGATATAAATGCCATCTCCATTTTCAAGAGTAGACGTTGCGTCCTAGTTGTATTGTTTCGAATCGGTAAAACGTCATGTGAAAGAGTTTAGGGCCTAATAGGAACAGTGTGATTAGCCAAACCGATTGAAAATGAATGTCTTGTCATGCTGAATCTTGCCTGTCCATATTTCATTTAAATACAGTTTGACAAATGACGATGCATCATCATTGGATTTATTATTAGACATTGCTATCGGAAAGCTTAACTTGAGATTGATGTACATAGTGTTTCGGGTATGAACACAAAGTCTCATTAGTTGAAATTGTCCAAAATTGCTGATTTACCACTTTTTACTGCTTCACAAAAAGTGTTAGAATGGCTATTTTGGTTTGTACTGAAATCCCGAAACGTTTGATAGGAACTCTGAGAAAGACATTTGGTTTATTCATACATCATTTTTTTTCACACTCCAATAAAACCTGGGCTGGACATATTCTGGAAAAATAGAAATTTCTTATATAGGTTTATATTGATAGTATTTTAGGCTCTTACATCTTTTGGGCACGCAGAGAAAAAAAAATTCAGTTCAAATAATCCCCGATTTCGAGATGAGTGCCAAATGAATGTGCAAGTCCCTAATAAGACGACAAAAACGCATTTTGGTGTTATTGTTATTGGATGATGCAACAATATATTCTAAGATATTTTATACCACATTAATGTGCAAATTCCTCATAAGACAATGGATGGTGCAATATGCAGTGTGTTCTGTTTCTGTCATATTTTCAATTGAAGAGACTTAACTTCAAAATAAGTAAAAATATTTTACTTTTCCATTGAATCAATGAGAATGAAGTTTGTGTGAGGCAAACCGGTTCGTTTCATAATAGCCCATAGTTGGCAAATATGCCTCAGAAAAGCCTTGCACCATATTACCTGCAGTTCCTGTAATAGCCATTTGTTGAATATTTCCAGTTACGCGACGCTCATTATCATAAATAAGGTGTTAAACGGGAGTTGGTTTCAAAATTTCCTCGAAGTCAAAGTTTCTTTGCGTTTTCCCCGAACTTCTTTACTTTTTTTTCTGGCAATGAATTCAAAAGCTTACACTTATTGGGAGGTCTGCTTGTGCATATGCTTCTTCGTTCGATTAAGTTTTTTGTGACATTTTTGACATTTTCTCCTCAAAGAAGCAGGTCCAAAATGAGTAATATACCATTGCGAATACATTTTGCAATGAAATTTGATATCGAACATATTCGAAAAATGAATGACAGTAGCAGGTAATTTTACACAAACCATTGCAAATTCACAGAAATTAAATTTCTTATTTGCTGTTATTAATAGCCGGTCTATTTTTACAATGTACAGGGAAGGTAAAACTATATATAGTTTTTTTGTGCTTCAAACTAATTTAAACACGTAGATCAAACTTGACTAGTACCGGATGTTTTATGTAAATACGTTTTTTAATTCGTGGCATATATTTTTAATATTTTTGTCCACTTCACAGATTCTACAGAAAACAATGGTTGATTATGCATTTAAAGTAGTTTTTCGACGAAACCATGACAGTAGTCTTATTCTTATCAGAAAAGATTATGCGAGCGAAATGAAAAAACGTAGAAATTGACTTTAATTTTATGACTAACTCGGAAATTTGGACAACAAGTTCACTGTGTTAAGGTTCGCACATACCTTGGTGCATTTCATCATATTTATGCCTACATGGATATATTCCTGTGGCTTTAGGGAATCAAGCCGCAGTTATATCTGCCGCATATTTTGGCTAGTGGTTTTCGATTGCTAGTATAGTTGTTATTTTTGACATCCGTATACGCCAATTAGAAGATCAATTTAAATTTTATTTTGGATGTCAAGCTAAGTATAGCCCGCTTGCGGTAAAATGTCAAATATAGCATAACGAGTAAAAATAGTGGAGTTGCGGTAAATAAAATGTAATTTTATATAAAGCCTAAAATGCAGCTCTTTGGAAGGTTGTTATTCAATATGGTCAATAATACGGGCTCTAAATATAAACTTTCACTCCGCAGCGTTTTATTATTAAGAAAGTATATATATATAGACAAGCCGTCTAGCGATGCTGCGATATTGTGACAATTTTTGATAATTTGTGCGATGAACGACATTATGGCTATATAAACAATTATGGGCCAAGCGCGATGTGCGTCTTAAAAATAGGATTCAGTTAAATCAACCAAATTATTATTGCCTGGGGTTGAAAATTAAATTTTTATTTCGTTTTTATTTTTAGAATCTCGAGGGATGGTACGACCAATGGAGTCAATATGACGTCAACGCCACAGGTCGAACAAGACACGAGAGTTGCCGTCTTAAAAGCGCGAAAAGTGAGTTTTTATAATCATGTACGGTATATGATTATTTTTATTTATATTTATCGGCACATCAGCTCATTCGGGACATATACATTCGGTTAAAACGGCTATAAGGCTGTATTATTGGTAGTCATTTCATATCTTCTGTAATCTGATTATGCAATCATTCATTTATTTTATCGTCTGTTTTGCTGATTATGGTAATCCACTTGTACTCTTTTACATGCTTATACAACAAACCATGGACGTGGGGGACACTGTATTGTTGTTTTTCTATTTATTTTGGAATAATGCACATTTATGATGAAGTCTGCTTGAAAAATATACAAATACGTGATAAGTAGATAATTATCATATGATACATAATTGCAAATACAACCACACGAAAATTTAGAAACAGGTCGCCATTACTGATGCATTTTTACGGAAGAAGGTTGTGTGACATTGATTAACTGTAGTTCGAGATTGAAATTGACTCTTTGCTTCATCTAGCGGCTGTGATGATTGGTATATAATTTTATAATAATGTTTTTTGGAATTATTTGCTTTTACAGGAAGCTGAAAAAGAAGCAGAACGTCTTGAAATATTGCGAAAGTTTCCTAATTCTCTCAGTGTATATATGGTAATTTTGACTTATTTATACAATTGGAGATGCTGTATTAAAATTTTCAAACTTTTTCAACCTTTTTTAACTGCCCTTTCAATTGAGTTAATTAAAAATCTCTCTATTCCATTTGTATCATATAAACAAATACAATAAATTCTCAATACGATTATCAATTCAATCCACACTTTTCGATTTCAATGTAATTCTGAACACGATACATTGAAAGTTGTATGATGATCCATTTTTCTTACTTCAATCAATCAATCAATTTTATTTGGTCACTCTGATAGAAACAAAACACAAACGGACAAACAAAATACAGAGGACCTGGAGGATGAGCATAACTTTTTAAAAAAGTTAAAAACGTACAAGTACGTGCCCGTCCACCAAAAACAGTCAAAACACAATAAAACATAAACACGATATAAAATCGGGCAATACTCTTAGATTAAATTTGAAATGTGAAACGTGTATGTGTAACACAACAGTGCTCTTCCTACAAAACTATGGAATTAAAAACACTCGCTGACGTAAAATGGTGATGCTGTAGGCCTAGTTCAATTTCATTGCAAAAAAAAATGACACAGTGACAAAAAATGGTACTAAAAAAAACAAGCTCGGTAAATAGATTGAATGTTCCATAGCAGTCTATGCACAAATCATGGATTGGTGTATCGGGTTCTCTTGTCGTTTTCGAATAGTTCAATATAAAATCATTGTATCCGTTCCAATGCTTCCAACATTGATGTCGAATTTCCACGAACGACCACCATTCCAACAGGTGCAGTGGTCCCATCTTTTCTGCGCTCTGTTCCATCATCCACAACTAGATTCATAAAAGGATCGAAACCTAGCAATATATCCGTAACAGATCGTCCACCATTTAACTTTGAATCCAAATTTTTATCCGTAAACTTTTTTTAATTCCGGTGGATGGGCTTTGCTCATGTTGATATTACCCGATACAAATACCGAAACATACAGCGCGTAGCATTCTCTAGTCCTTTCAAGCAGACGATAGTGCGATCTTTTATCTCACGAGTGAAAAATAAGTGTGAAGTTATTGTCGGCAATTGCAAATAAAAGCTGGAAACAAAACTAAAGAGCTTGTTTTCACATTATCAGTGCAACTTGCGGCTCCATCATCTTCGTGGGCCATATTCGATGCTATGGATGCTACTTTAAAGTTTCTTTGGTCGCTGGTCGGTTAGAGCTTCCTCTACCACCAACTCCATGCATTTGAAACAAATAACTGGCTTAACTAATCCCATTCCCGACATACACTGGTAACTGAACGAGACTCCGTGGTTGGTCATATGATTAAGCAGTCTTATGACTTTCCTCTTGAGATAAATATGTAAATCCTATCCCATCTAGGTTCAAGACCCTGGAATGCCTAGTGATGTAGGTGCTCCAGCACTTCAAAAAGCAGGTCCCAGTACCAACACCAAACCCCAGCAAGGTGACGATATGTGGAAAGTCTTAGAAGATCTACAAACAAAAAGAAAATATCTCGATGAAAATCTTGAAGCTGTTGAAAGGGGGCGTGGAGGAGAAAATATTGCTGCAAAAGTCGATTTTGAAATTATGTCAAAAAATCCAAAATCAGATCCGTAAGTGAAGTGATCAAATAGTTAGCCCAGAACTCACAAGTATTCATTCACTCATATTTGAAGTGAATGAATAGTTTATATGGATTACTTTGTAAACTTATGTCCCCCCCCCCCCCCTGTGACTAGGAATGGTTATTTGGGTGTTTCCTGGTACCATATTGTTTTATTACTGCTCTGAGCTTTACCAAGGTTATTGCTTAAAAATGGAATCTCTGGAAAATTTCACAAAACAAAACTAGCCATAACGTTACTTTACAGTTTACACCCTTTATTCGACTGGGCAATTTTAACATTGAGCTCGTAACTTTAGTTTCTTCCATTTATGGCTAACCTTTCATTATATTGTTTACATATAGGGCTTTGGTTGAAAAACTTCGCATCAGAAAGATGGTTGATGAACAGATCAAGGGCTTAGAAACACAAATTAAGGTAGAGTTCAATTATTATCAGATTTAATTATGATAAACAATGACAAGTATATAGCGCTTAAAATTCATGGAAAAAATGGACAGACATAATAAAGAACCTATAACAGGAGTGGGCAACCCCTGGCACGCGTGCCAAACTTGGCACGCGAGCACATTTATTCGGCACGCGAGCGAGGCCTCGGAAACAAGATCATTCTCCTTCAGGAAAAAAGTTTCGAAACTCTGAATTATCTGATGAAACTTGGTGTTCGTTTGTTAACCATCCGTATTTATTTGAACTATTTTTGTTCTTTCATGCAATATATATGGCTACAAACAAATATATATTATGATGTAACAAATGAGTGGGCTGTTGAGAAGAGCGCGGCATTCATTTGGCTACATTCTTACATAATATTGTTTGTCTGTCACCCTTTTCTTCATTTCTGCTTGATTTATGAAGTTGTACAGCTCATGTTGGTTAGAGTTACTTGCTAAATTACTATTATAAATTGATTTCCAAAGAAATATGAGCGATTAGGGAAAGGGAAACAAGAGAGAAGTGCAGAAAACGAATTATTGCGTGATTGGGATGCCATTCCCCAAAATCTTGCGCGTCTTAAAAACTTTGCAACTGCATTACTCTCCATGTTTTCATCTACATCTACATTATGCTTGTGAATCTCTGTTCCCAGTTATGAACTTTATTAGGTCTCGTGACAGGGGTAGCCTGAAAGATGGGTACCGTAGTTCGTGTATTTCTTCGAAAGTTACAAAATATAAATCCAATGTAAAATCTCTATCAGCGGTAATCCCACTGATATGGAATAAGAAAAGTAATCAAATCTATTTGTTGGACTGATATATTCCTGAATATAGTGAATCCTGTCTGTGCTTGTTTAGAAGGTTTATTATTGTGAATTTTTGCTTTAAAAGTAGCAAAGCATTGTTTTTAATTTTGGCACGCGGGAGAATTTTGTCGTTAAATTTAGCCGATTTTGGCACGCGAGCCGAAAAAGGTTGCCCACCCCTGACCTAGAACAACGAAATGGCTCATTTATGCACAAAAGTCCAGATGCAGGCCAATTATACAACAAACCACCGTAATAATTTATTTTATGCTAATCGAGTAATTAATTCCTCACAAATGCTATTGATCATATAAAATATGTCAATTTGTAATTTTTACCTTGCGCTCATGACTATTCAGTATGATCAATTGTTGAAATTCGAGAATTTTTAAATTCTTCATATTACTCAACTACTTCATTCATGATATTTACATGCTGATACTAAATCAAGTTTTTTGATAATACCACCAAAATTCTATGATCTTCTACCTTTTTACACTTAGAAATATTATGCGTTTTACCTAATATAATATGATGATAAAATACCTAATAAAAGATATCTTGTTTCTATCAGGAGGAAGTGGTAAAAGTACAAAGCAGGACGAATCTTGGTCGAGGCAGAGGAGGAAGATTACCGAAAGCAAAACCTGGTGCTAGAGTTGATACTGGTCTAAGAAAGAAACAACCTTTTCAACCAAAAGGAAAATTTGTCAAATCAACTAAAAGTTCACTTAAACCAGGTAATTAGTGGATAAAGGTGTTTGTGTTTTATCATGGTAATTGATTAGTTCTATGTATTTAATCATACAGCATAGGATTTTCATATTTACCTTGTCACCAATCCCGGGTAATCAGTTACTTATTTCAGACGCATGAACTTAATGGTGGAGGGAGCTGAAACAGACCAGCGGTTTCGCGAACCACCTTATGATTGTGAGGAGAATCTAGCAATCTTCTCGGACATAATTATTCCCTATGAACCAGCGAACCCATGCACAGTAATCATTGGTGTGATGGCAAGCTTGTTTTAAACGCGTAGATCGTTGCATCAACCTCCGAGACAGTTGCATCATAATTCACAACAATTTTTATTATGTTCGAAGACGCACCAACGATTACCATTAGCATGAGATTTAGGTTTGGAACTCGTAAATACAACATGGAACCTCTACTTAAAACTTCAAATCCCATCAGTAGTTTTGATCCATGTTTCCATACAGCAAAAAAATCGATTGGCTATCACTTTTTTATCAATATAAATTATCTTAACACGATTCATGTAAATTTCAGCAGTACGAGCTCGATCGTCCTCGCCTAGAACTCATTTTAATGCAGATGAAACAGTGTGTCCTGATGATGAAGAGTTTGTCACTCATGTTTATGGGAGAGCTGATTATCATCCTCGTAGATCTACAGTTCATAATCCATATATCCATGTCAATACTCCTGTCAAACAACCGACATTCAGAAAAAAACAAGCCGTAGAAGTTGTAAAAGGTTAGTTTTTAGATTGATCAGGATTTAAGTTACGGTAGGTGAATTAGTTGTGATTTGTAGAAGAATTTTTCTTAAAATGAATCAATGACTACCAGGCTGTATAAAAACCTTTGTATGAAAAATGGTGTTCACTCACAACTTTGCTCTGATAAGAAGTTAATCAAGCAAGCTCAAAAGCATTCAATTTTTTTTAAAACTATGAGGTCATGGACTGTGTTTATTCAATCATTTCAGCGAACTTGATAAGATCTGCAAAAACTCAGACAAGTCCTGGTGCATCTCAACAACAATCACAATATTACTTCAGTCCTTCTGCGTCACCTGTCAAACCACCTATTTCGGTCAGTCCGACACCTGGTCAACTGATACCCATGGCAATACCCCTTGGTGCCCCAAAAATGTCAGATGGACATGAACCTGCTCCACTATTGATTCATCAAACTGATCCACGCTACGTGACACTGACGACTGGGTCACCTGTACCGAAAAGAACAATCCGGGTGTATAATCCTGCTACTGATGGACTGAGGAAACCAAACACAGCTGTGATTTCTGTTAGAGGTTAGGTTCTTTCATAAATTTGTTTCAGTATTTATGTAATTTCTTTACATATGCAAGTATAAAACTCAAAAGGCTGAGAAGCTGTAAACTATGCACAATTCATAGCTATGGGGTCTGGGAAAATATGCGATCGACATATCGCTCTGACTCGTATCAGTTTATCCCCAACTCTATTTTTAACTAATCATTTCAACTCGAGACTGCTTTTAAATTTTTATTTTAAAACTCCAGAAAGATTAAAAATATGTCTTTGATCTAAGAAAACATGACATGCTCCAATTCCACATCTCTGATTGGTTGAAGTTCATATACTTCGAGAATGAGTCAAGTCAAGTCTGAGTCATATGATTCTCGAGTCCAAGTACGAAGTTGAGTCAAGCACTCAGCTTGGTCCAAATAAGAATTCTTTGATGAAATGGCGACTAGATTCTATTATCTGCTACAATGTGCAATTTTTTGGAAGTTAGAACAGCATTTAATGGTTGAAATCGCAGAGCATTTTGAATGAAAAAGCACTTTTCCCCATTAGAAAAGGAAATAAAGAAGGGAGAAAGTATAACCCACTACATTCAACAGTATTCCAATAGATTGTGAACAGAAATTAGCTCTGATTTTTCTTGCACTGTAGTAGATACTTCTAGTAAAAAAGGGAATTGACTGCAAGGTTCATTATTAAGATATTTTCTGATACTTTCAGGTGAGGATGGACCTGATTTATCAGTGAGAAAATTGGATAATATTGATATCGATACACCTGATGTAAGTGAAGCCAATCTTCCTCCTGCAATGACTATGATTCATCAACCAGAAGGATTACCAGGATCATCTGTATTGAGTAGACATGATCAAGACGAATCAGAAGTAAGATTTATTAAAATATAAGTTTTTTTACTTAAAACAAGGTTCTGTAATGCTAACCACCAGTGTTCACTATTAGCGCATTTTTTTGCGAAAATTGCGAAACACTTTCGCAACTTTTTTTAGGGACTGCGAAATAGCACTTTTTTCCGATTTTGAAGAGAAATAGCACTTTTTTCCGATTTTGAATGGAATAAAAATTCAAAGTTAACAAATATTTTCGAGTATTAAGTTGACAAATAAGTAACATACTGGTACTTTTGTAACTCAATTCTGCATATCATAACGATATTTACCGGAATTCTAACCTATGAGATGCAGACATAGGAGATAAAGCTTTTGCATTAACTGCAAAATTCTTGTTTTATAATATGATTATTATACAAGCACACGGATTCCGCTTCTCCTGCAAAAAACGCTCCCGGGGCGTTTCTTTGAACGAGAGTGGTCATGTGACTATCAATGATATCGATGAATTCAAAATGACTATAAAAAGTGTTAGTAACGTGTTATAGTCACTTTGGATGAATTGTGACCAAACTGCACGATTTTCAAATCAGACGAAACTTTTAGCAGCATGTCACAGATTTGCAAAATCAACAAATTCACAAAAGACCATTAAATGCCATTTTATTGTAATCACAATGTTGAAAGGACGTGGCATTTTCCGGATTTTTGCGATATTTACACAACTATTTCTCATTGATATGCGAGGAGGGGTGGGCAAAATTCAATATTTTTTTAAATCGAATATTTTTAAGGAGTACCGAATAAACATAAACGTGGTGGAAACATTAAAAAATCGGCAACAAAGCCTTTTTACTGGTTAATTCCGTTGTAATCGCTAATTGTTAATGTCACCGATCGTTTTGGCGGCGATATCCAGGTTTTGGGTCATCTATATTCCCGCCCTCTCTTTTTTACAAATATTAATTCTTGTGGGTCGGCGGACATCGAAGTTTTATATTTTGGGTTTACCCGTTCGTTCACATCGGCAACAGCTGTTGAAGACATTGAGGACTCAAATTAACATTTGCGCTGGCTTTAATATTACCTATCAAGATTTGTAAATTTACCGTCCCAATTTTATGCGAATGGTAATATTATTGTCCATACCGTGATGCAGATATTTATTAAGACGATAATTAACCTTCTCATGTATTTCTATGGTGATAAACTTCGCAAATCTGAAATTGTGCCAATCCTGAATGTTGATTTGAAATAGTGATTGAATAATTCGCTATAAAGGCATTTCTGCGTGGTCATAAGACGAGATGACGTTAATGAACAGCACTTCTTTTACAGGATATTTCACGTATGCGACTTATTGCTAAAAAGATTGGGCTCGAGTGCTTTTTTTTCGAGTGCTCGAGTGCCTAATAGAGGTCAGGCGCTAATTGTAACTAATTCCCTCAAGTTTCAACGTGTTTCAACAAAAAATAGCCCGGCGATAATTATAGCTAAAATGTCACCGAGCAATTCACAATTTTATTTATGGAATTTGCAAATTCACCAGTTTCTGACGATTTGATATTGTCACGCCCTAATTATTAGTGCAAAAAAATACTCCCTTCTTCCGCGGCGGTTTGACGGGTTCTTTGTTCCATTCTTCAGAAAGTTCTGACACGGGGGATATAGAATACTGAATCCGGAGGGTTGAATCCCTGTCCACTTACTGGTGATTTTCCGTTTTGAAATGCGTGAAACATTCTCTATTTTAAATTAAATGACGTTTCGCGGGCTAGAGTTCTCCCCGAAAATGATGTGTTCCAGACGTTAGTTATAGACTATAGATAAAACATTAAATTAATAATTTTCGTGACGCCCCGTTTTCGAAAATACAAAGTTATATCTCAAAAAAATGCGTTATAATACATTTGGAATGAAACATTATTTACGGTGAATTCAGATCACATTTACTCTCCATGACACCCGGTATCCGAAAATACAGTTGTATCTCGAAAAATGTGTTTTGTTACATTTAAAATAAAACATTTTTGCAATTAATTTAGATCAAATTTTATCTTTCACGGCAACCCGTTTCCCGAATATACAAAGTTATATCACAAAAAATGCGTTTTGTTACTATTATTTTGCATTCCCAATAAAATACATATTTTCCCTAATTAAGGTCGTCGATGTATCTGTTCCTGTCGTTCAAGCTCGACACACGTTTGGATGAGTGTGGGGCGGTTTTTGATCGACGATAAATTAAAAAAGTTGCCACACGTTATTTGTATAACCATAATAACTGAAAATTAAGATTTATAATAGAAGTGAATTTGTCTCAAGATGGTATTTTACGATTCCTGCCCACAGAAAATAAACACGCTGACAGGCTTGGTTATAATTGATATTCGTTTAATTTATTTTACACTATTAATAAACGCGCCACACCAATTGCGACCATATAAATTGCAGTCGCATCGGTATGGACTGTATGTTTTTGGCGCTCTCAAATTAATAATAATTTTCAACAAAACAATACCCCGACGGTCATTAAGCTGAATTCGTTACCGAATAATTCGCAATTTTATTTACGGGAATTTGCAATTTCAAGATCTCACTTGACGATTTTGATGATGTCATGCCCTAATTATTACTGCTTAAATGCCTCAAAATACAACAAATGTAATCATTTTCGACGATAACAGGCGCAACAATTCGTAAACGAGCCGTTATAACGAAATTCGCGATTGATTTTACCTCTCTCTTGTTTACAATTTTAACATCCCGCCGGCCATGATTGTATGGTCGAATAAAATGTTCACATATTCGAAACATGACTTGGCCAAGGATGGAAGGGATCACTAAAGAGCTAATAGAAAGTACATACGCGAGGGTATGATATTAATATTGAGAATATTTGTGAGCATATCACAGGACGGAAATATTTTGCACCCGGCTGTTTGTTGGCAGAACAACGATACGCTAAAGTTAATTGATTGATCGAATACAGGGAAGTATTCATTTATCATCTCACTTGCGAACATCGAGGTTTTGGCGGAATTCATGTTGTCTTTCTTAAATAATAACTTTTTCAATAAATGTTCATTTTACTTTTGCTTCCTTATTATATATATGTCTGGTTTTCATTTATTTTAAATTCGAAATTGTCCGAAATACTTCAACAGGTGTATAGGTACAATAATAATAGTACTTACCAAAGTACCTACCAGGGAAGTTTAATACACACGATGTGTAAAAGGCGTCGTAACTCCCGTTTATTAATTATAAATTTGTTTACATTCTGCTTAAAAAACAACGGCAGTCATCTCACGTAACTCTCGCGACCAAATCTTTTTTGTTTTGTATGGCATCGTCTTGGCGACAAATTTATTGCCGACTGAATTTTAATTGTGTTTTAGGTTAGTTATTTTCTGTTTGTTGGTTTCTAAACTTTACAAACTTGGGTAGCAATTACTATTAATGTGAGATTTGTGCATATGAACGATTGAATATCGCGACTGGATGTCCGATATCTGAGAATGCGTAATTCTCTTTCAACATTAATTTTCAGGATATCAGCGTTCATGTGGTCGAATAAAAATTATTTATCAAATGGATTGGTATTTCGAGACACTTTCAAAATTATTTGGGATCCATTATCATATCATTCGTTTATTTTTTATATTCATGTTTTTCTCAAGAATCACCCTCGTTATATTTAGTGTACCTTCGCAAAGTAAACTCTTTGATGTCATTGTTCCTATTAGTGTAATTGAAATATATGGAAACCTCGCAAGTGGCGTTGTGATGCGAATATTTGATACTAGGTCAGCAGCATTACAAAGAGTGCTATTTATGAATGGCATTACATGACATTACTAAACATTTTGCCAATATATGATGTTTTCTGCCCGATTTAAACTAACTCGCACGCAAACCAAGGCATGTGGATATTTAAAAATTACTTGTCTTTGTGTAAGCTCTGAAATAGTATAATATAAATGTAAATGAGAAATTAGGTCACGCTAGCTCACGAAACGGGAGGATTTTCAAAGTGATCTTGTGTAATATTTCGGAGAAAAAAGTTTGAAAGGAAAGTAGGTCAACCTATCTCCTAAAACAGGGGAGTATCCTGCATAATATTTCGGAGGGAAGGTAGGTTAACCTATCTTTTAAAACAGCGGGTGGCGACTTTCAAAGTGGTTCAAAATCACAAATTAATAATTATCAGATTAGGTTTAGGGATGAATCGAAAAGTTGAATTTCCAGCATTTCCAGCGCACCTAACCCTAATTAGTTGATTGCTATTTATATTTGGGGGGGGGGGGGGGGGGGGGGGGGTATTTTGCACCGGATTTGTACAAACGATCCACCCTGTAACTAATATGGTTTCCAGCCGGCCTCGTGTCTGTTAGATGGAAGGAGTAACAAATGTGAAAGTCTTTGCTGTTTACGCGAGTAAGCAACTGACACCGTGATACATTGCATGAAAGTTTTGTCCACAGCAGGTGTTAGCAGATGTCATTTCGTTGCCGATGAATTCACTTGTTTTAATTAAACATGAATTCGCTTGAAGGGAACTCGTTAACGAAAAGGCTTCTCTTTAAATCATAATATTAACCGGAGGAGCGCTTTTTCGAGTATCTATGCCATTTTAAATGGGTTATATGAAAGGCTAGGGCACCTAACTTGTTAAAATCGGCAAAAGCACTTTCGCACTTTTTTTTTGGACTGCGAAGCACTTTCGCACTCATAATTTGCTTAGAGTTAACACTGCTAACCACTGTTAGATAAAAGATAGAGAGAGAGAGTTTATTTTTTTTGTCAGACTAATAAAAAAATTTTGCATACATATATAAATATTTCGAAACAGATGCTTTTCGGTACATGACTGGGAGGCAATGATCCGATTCATAGGGGTCATAGGAGTCAGTTGCCACCCAATTCAATTGAATGAGCATAAAAATAACAGGTTCGGTGTCGATATATACCTATGATGTTTGTTTACTGTATACAATATTTACATGTACCTATGGTGGTACATCATCATTCTTTCAACTAAGGGAATTTGACACATTTTGAATTTGTATTGAATTGTCTGTTGTGAATTTGCACATTGTGGAAAAATGACAAGATATGTATTGTTCTGGATTTAATTGATTACATAAATGTATAAATAATTGTGTAACGAGGTTCAAACGTAGATGTACACTACATACATGTTCCGATCACAAATCACACATAATTCTCATTATCCACACAAAAATAAATAAATAAATGAAAAATCAAATAACAATAGTACTTGCCATTACATATATATTAAACCATCAATACATTTCCAAACATTTTCATTAACATTTTCACTCGTAGGGAACTGATGGGAGTTTACATATTGAACTACGAGGTGGTTCAGAAGCTCAAGTTGAATATCATGGACCTACATTCCCACCTGTAGCTCCTCCTGACCCCAGACATCTGAATGCAAGCGATATTGCAGATGAAATTGACAAACATGAAATTGAAGCAGAGTAAGTTGGGACTGTTTTTTTAAATAAATAAAGAGACGCATACAGACCTTAAGTTACGGTAAGTAATGTTGATAATTAATTGATTTCAAATTTTTCGTACTTATGACATAGAAGTTGCTGAATGGCTAATACTTCTAATTTGTTGTGCTGCAAATATCTCACCCAATATTTCACCAAAAATTGATTTTTTTTTATTATTATAGGGAACACTTTTTATTCCATATTGTTTTTGACTGCCTCCGTTTTACATATCCACCGAACTTTTGAGCAAATTCAGTGCTTTCAGGCCTTATTGTACCTAAATTGATGCACTTCCTTCATTTCATTGAACATTGCTTTCTTTTTATATGACCAAGATACTAACTCATATTGTCTAAATTTGAAATCCTATTTGAATTATATCAGGACAGTACGCTGGGTGGAACAAGAGATTCTTGCAAGAATCCTATCAGAACTATATCCTCCTGGTTCTCAAAAGATCCAGGATGCTGGACCTGTTGAAGACAGAGATTCTGATGAACCTGTTGGAGATCAGTCATCAGGTGAAACAATTGTGATTGCAATTTTGGTTAGAAAGATCATGACTTGTTAATTATGTTATATAGGTACTAAAAGAAAGCTGCTCTTTACCAGTATACACTTAACTTATATGCTTGTTCTTGTGTGTGACATAGGAATATAGTTTATTTATTTAACTGTCTGACTCATATCAGTTTTGCTAAACAATTGCTCAATAATAATTTTCCATCCCCGTATAGCGATGTTGGTTAGATAATTGCCAAAATCATACCCAGCAAGTACCGACATTTATAGTAGTGCCACCAGTGCAAAATTTACATCTCTGACTATTTGAAATTAGATATTAAAATCTTGGGTGTTGTTGGTGGCTTTGAAACTTGTGTGTATATATTTTCTTATAATATGTGAGCTATTGTTTTGTTGAATAAAATAAACTTGATTTGATGATAGATTTATCTACAATTAAAACTAGTATTTCCTTACAGTTCTCCTCAATCCTGAAAGCCTTCAACTTTTCATTGATGCTGGATTACCTATAGATGAAGCAACAGTTGGAAGATTAGTAGAAGAAGAACTCGTTAAAATTTTACGAGAAATGATTCGTCGTCCTGCGCATGATCAAAGTACAAGACCTAAAACACCCATCTCACAACCATCTCCAGCTCCAGCCCCTCGGGTTCACACTTACCAGGTGCCTACCCCTTTACCCACTCCTGAACCAAGCCCAGTAACAAGTGTGTCGGAAAGACCAATAGGTCATCTTCATACACCTTCACTGACTCCTGAATCTTCAATGGCAGAGTCTTTGCCTCCAAGAGAACCATCACCTGTTTCAAGTCCAGAACCTCAACCTCCAACACCAAAAGCAGAATCGCCACCTAAAACACCTGAGGAAGTTACTCTAGTTCAAACACCGGAGGCAACTCCACCAAGTACCCCAACTCCTGAACCAGTTTTACCTAGCACTCCGATTTCTGAAAGAACAAAAACACCGGTCCCTGTCACCCCACCTCTAGAATTTCCAGATCCTTGGGGAGGAACACAATTCCCTTTGCCAGAAGAGATTGGTGCCAACCTAAGGCAAGGAAAGTAAGTAGATTGCACTTTCTTTAAGTTTGTAATTGGAATATATCGGAGCAAGAACAGCGTCCATTTTTCAATTTTTTTCCAGTTTATCAAGGTTACACATCATGTGACAAACTGAAAAATCCTAGCTATTACTTTAAAATTGTTTGATGAATCAGCTTTAGTTGTTACCAAGACTGTGGTATAGAACAAAGAGTCGAAAACAAATTTTGACTTCAGGCTAAGGGAAATTTTGATTCATAATGCAGTTTCGAATTCCCCAGGAATTCACATTTTGGTAACTATGGCTTAAGCAATCTTAGTCAACTGAATATTTTTTTGAGTTTTGTTAGAAAAACTATGACTTCGATTATATCAATAAAAAGTCTGAAATTCTCCAGGGAATTCAAAGTTTCAACTTTGACTCTTGGAGTTTGAAAAAACGATGCTGGCTCTGTCTCAAATGTAAACATTTCAAACTTCCCATTGATCTATCTGATGTCCTGGTGAAAGCCAAAATACATAAAAATATGTTATTTGATTTCCAGGCCGACAACATTTGCACCTCCACCTGACCCAGTAGATCTTGTGGTGCGAACTGTTACGCCTCCCCCATCTACACCTCCAGACAGGTCACTATCTGAACCTGACTCAACAACAACATCAAGTGATCGAGGAGAGAGTAGTATATCGGAAGGACAACTCGTAATTAGTCATGGAGAAATGAGACCCAAAATGAAAAGAGGGCACTTGCCAGGTTCGGTAGTGAATTTAACATTTTGGGATGTTTGTTGAATAGATTAGGTAGCGAACAACTAGATGTGTTGTTCTAAAACCCTAAGACCTGTTTGGTGAATTAAACCTGCTTTTGGGAATAAATTAGACAATAACGAAAAACTTTTTTTACTATTAGAACATGCTATTAGTGTCCTTCCGTTGCATGATCAAATGCGGTTGTTGAACATCGTTCAGACTGCAGCATCCATTATCTACTAATAATGTTATTATGCTCTCACTATGGAGATGACTCTGTTTGTTAGTTATGATTAAAAAAAATTAGCATGGTCGGCCCTTCAACTATAGTTACGGTATATCATCTACATTGAAATTCTTTCTTCCAAATCTTTTTTTGCCCCATGAGTCATTGTAGATATTTATAGAATTGAAAATATGAAAATAATTGGGCGCATATTCTTTACTTTCCAAATTTGCAAATATATGTTGAGAACCCTATATCTACAATAATGTTTTTACACAACTGCTAATTATCAATGTTCTGATTTCATAAAGAATAAGCTTTTTCATATACCAGTGGAAACAATAGGCCACTAATAGCTTATAGAAGAGAGACTGTGACATTTCACTTAGTTTCTTTCCAGTTAGATCAGTCATGGGAACAGATAACCTGTTAATGATCCCAGATGCATAGACTGCCCTTGAGATGAAAAAAAAAATGTAGGCAATTTTACTATTCTGAACAATTTTCCATTCATCAGAAATCATTGAAGAATTGTTTGGAGATGAAGATGTTGAGAGAAGTATGAAATTCCAGAGTACATTACGTGATGTTAATGATTTGCAGGTAATACTATAGATTGACACTTAATAACAAAGACGGGAATGTTGTAAATAACAATGAAATAAAGAAATATGAGTCATATGACAAGTTGTATCTCACTCTCCTGTTATTACCAAGATTATCAAGTTCTGAGTCAAGTCACTCTAAGGTGTAGGCAAGTTTGAGTCTTTTTTCTGAAATGACTCTAGTCTTCGAAAAATATCAATCATCAAACTTAATATTTTATAGTGTCGTCCTAAAATACCAACTTAGTTTTTTTTAGCTATTAGTTTATCAGTGTCAATTGATTCCTTTTTTTAAATGAACTGCAACCCATGAATGAATTATTTGTTTATGTGACTCATATTATGCTAGGTCCTTTTTTCAAATCAGACGACATATTAGCCAATCATATATTTATTTATATATCTTAATTTAAAAATGACAACTTTTAGGGTCAATATCTTAATATTTTACAGGATTATGAACCATATAGTGATGGTGAGGTACGACTGAACATGAGACCGGCCATGATAGCTAGAGTTGCGGGCCATGATAAACCGGACAGAAGACCTTATCCGAGGGACTCACCTCCTGGTGATGATCCAGCAGGTCCCTACACGAGGCCCCGACATCCTCTACCCTCTGAAAGCGAGGGAGATGATTTAAGTGTGGGTGAAGTGAAACCTCGTACAATCGAAAGCAGAAGAGATAAATTTAGGAAGTGGAGACAGGAAAGGTTTGCAAATGCTCACTATCCAAAATTTAATAATCAAATTAAACAATTTTAACTACATCCAAGACTTCTTATAAGTAACTTGAATATCGTTTCATTATGAATGAAAACCTAACAGCCAGGTAGTTTTTCTCAAAATTGTCTTTTACCGGTACTACTATAGCGTGGCGCCCACCGTCATAATATGTCACCTAAATGCTGTGGTCAACCTCGTGCTATACTACTCATGCGAACTATGCTTGGGTTGCGGTAGCCATCTAAAACACTATTTTTGCGACTATTTTTCAGTCACTGTTGATCGAGACATTCCAAAAAAAAAGGAAAAATCATTGCATTTAGGTGATATATTGTGGTAGACTTCATGTTATACTAGCATTAATTCACCTCAATCAGACAGGCTGTAAAATGGCTGATACTCTGGAAATTAGATTAAATTGTTGGTATTTTGTATCTAAATTTTTTTTGGCACGTTTTATCTCTACATTCAGGTCACCAATATATAGTCATTCTCTCAGCACAAAAGAGAAAAAATCTTCAGCTAAACCCAAACAACAAGATGAATCTATTTTGCCTGGTTCTCCATTATCAATGGAAGATTTGCACAAAAGAGACCAATCAATTGAGTCTTCTGAGCCGGATTCTGATAGATCAAGCAGAGTTTCTGAACCAGAGGAAAATTTCGGTGGCAACGTTATTGTTGTGACTCCAGCTTCTTCGAAAAAGGTTTGTTTAGCCAATCTAACGCACGGGCCCACGAATCTTGGCTTTATTTCGGTTATGGTGGGTCTCAGCTTTGACAATAATGGGGTTCGCGAGACCCCTGGTTTAACCAATATTGAGCACTGTTATTCTATATGGTCTTTGATATGTTTTGTAATGTGGGTTTATTCTTAACAACGTTTCTTTTCACTTATTTAATTTTGAAAAATGAAAATCCGAAATAAACTGAAATAATGGAAACTACTGCCTGAATTTTCACTCTGCTCAAACCCAAAAGTCAGTGTAATATTGTCATTTTTGAATTCTGCCAAGTGCCAATATTAAAAATATTACATACCGGTAACTGTTAAGTAAAAACTACCAAAACTTTGAATGAAGTTTAATACATGAGACATAAAAGTACCACATGGGAAATCATGTTGGAACATGCTCTAATCGAGCTTGTGAGCAATGTGATATTGCATGAATGTAGGTGAATAAAAACGTAATGAGATCATTTTCGGCTTTGAGCTGGGATGCATAATTAATAATACATTAATATAATGTAGGACAGTAATTTCCCATTTTAGAGATACCATAAAAATCTACATGCCTAAAAAGTATTGTATTTTTAGAAACTACCTGAACAACCAAAGAAAATACTTCCTCGACAACCAGGTGCTGTGAAACCAAGGTCAGTATTTTTTTTTTTTTGGATAATTAAATTTTTTACAATATTTTTTTCATGAATAACATTCCTATATTTCTTATTTTACTACAGTGGTAGACCAGTTTTTCAAAAGCCTATTTCAACTTTCACATCAGAAGATTTCGAAAATATTGCTCCAAGTACTGATCAGAGTGCAGTAATAAAGGTAGAGTTGCTTTGTTCACAGTATTTTTTAATTGTTAATTTTGATTACATTCATAGCGACTGATATTTTAATGTACAAAATGTCAAATATTCGTGAATTTCCGACTTGATAAAAAAGTATTTAAAATGCTATAATTGAAATTAACTGTACCGTTTTGAATATTCAGTGAATTTGTATTTTAAAGCATATTGAATAATATTTTCCTGAACAAATGCTTGATACACACTCTCTAGTTTTAAAAATATAACTTTTTTGTGATTTTCATATTGAAAACTGTACTTTTTATTACTGCATCTCAACATAATTGAAATTGTGTTAAACAGGATTCACTGGAAGAGTCGATGAGAAAAAGAAATGGTTTTGAAGGATTTTTCGATGAAAAGAAAGGTTTGTTAACAATTTTATAGTTATGACATCATATCCCAGAAACAGGCTGATGAAGCTGTTTTTCGATCTATTGAATGAAACTCGTTGTACATTAAAACTCCGTGTAAGTTATAGCCATTGAGTAACATCTTGCTTACCTTTACCTCTGATCATGTTCATGACGACGATAAAAGGATGGTGTGGATAGATGATATCTTTCCAGAAATTTTATATTTATCCAACTAACCAAGAAAACATATCTATTTCAAATCTGCTGCTCACACAGGACACCCCTATTGAATTCTAACTTCTGGCCTAAGAACTCAAAAAACATTTCGTCTACAGAGCATTTGTCACCACAGCATGCTGCACTGAAAGTTTCATTGACCTTACCTTCTGTTGAACCTGTTGTATCAATGAGTAGTGAACCCATCAGTGATGTATCAGAAATATCTGGCGCAGGATTTTGAAAAACTCCAGAAAGAAGAAAAAAAAATATTTATGATGTAGTTATTACACCACTGTAGTTGGTCACACTAATTTATTGCGAAATATTTTTTTATACGTAGTACAAAGTGCAAAACAATGTTTTCACAAACGTAAATAAAACAGCAACCAGAGTATGTAATATTTATAAATTGTTTGCGATAAGGTATATGTATTATTATATAGACTGACAAAGGCAGGAATGTATTTCTATCAGAGTTTGTGTATAACAGCTAAAGTTTGCCAGATTATATGGAACAGTGTTTCCAAACCTATGGGTTGCAACAAAAAATATTCTGGGGCCTTGGTTTTTGTTGGTCACTTGGCAGCATTCATTTTGATGAGTAAAGAAAGCCAGGCCACCACTTCGAAAACTCGCCGATGGTAAACAAGCGCTGCCCTTACATCTGGGTAACTAAATGTTATTGAAGTATAAATAAATGTACTACAAGCTATTTTAGTTTTCTAGCATTTCCTTTGGTCACGAGACTTTCAAACAAAAATATGGGCCACTCGAAAAAAAGGGACCACTGATATAGAACCAAAGCAGATCACAACAATGAAAGATAGTGATCGTAGGAATCAATTTAACAACTTGTAAATCATGCTGACTATAATTGCTTGGTCAATAGGTTGCAATATCAGTGCTTCAAAAATTGGTTAGTGGCAACAAAAATACAATAAAAAAAAAATTGATATATAACGAAACACATTCATACCGGGCACAACAACTATTTAACTTGATTCACCACAAACCATGCTTAATTAACAGAAAAACAATGGGACACGAGTAGGAAAGGCTGGCCCTAGTTTATTGATGCAAATAGTGCCATGAATTGCCCTTGGACCCAGTTCTTGTGTAGTTGATGATCATCATGTATGTGCTATATTAGACCAGTTGTTAGTCATCAACGTTGCAGGAGAATTGTCATTCAGTCGCCTAATATGCTCTTTATTTCATCCACCAATGGTGAGATTATCTTCTCGTATCCATGCCGAGTTAAATGTAAATAATCATACATATCTGATATAGATACTGTGCCTTCAGAAGACACAAAACCTTCGGTAATATCAAAATAGCGCACTTGTGATCGATTGCTGACGAGTTTTTGTACAAGCTCATTTGCTTGTGAATTGCGTTCTCGCAACGGGTTTGGATATTTTCCTCTCGGCAGGATGCTCATAATAATGACAGTGCATTCAGGCTGCTTTCGTAACACCAAGTCTGCGATAGCTAGGATTCCATTTGCAATCTGTAATATAAAAAACATTAATCAGTAAAGCCTAATGAAAATAAAAGCGGAACCAAAAAACCTCATAAGCTGTTTAACATAGAATTCCACTCATTAAACTCATTCTGATTAAATCAACATTGTACAGCCACCTGCATGTTCATTCAACATTTGTTGTATGTATGTATGGTATGGTAGCTTAATTTTTATTATAGCAGATGCAGTGAACTGGGGTTACATAAACATTGACTAATGTTGTGGGGGCAATGAAGAAAGCATCTGTCCACCTAACTTATGTCTTATGCGTTAAAAAGTGTCATAAACAATTTTTAACCAGAGATCAAATGACCACCAAGCATAAATACATTTTTCATAGTTTAGGTCCCAACAGACAGAGACAGCAAAAAGAACAGTACAAAAATTTCATACTAGACAAGACATAGTCTGTTTCTGTTCCAGTGATCACATTCACAAAAAGGCATTATGTGAGAAAATATGCGACTTATATTTTCCTTGTGGGATAAATTTTAAATGACTGAGGATATTAGCAGATGGCATTAAAAAAATCTCCAAATAATCAACCACATACTTGTGAAGGGGTGTTGCCATGGTTATTAGTTCCACACCATATCACAACCACTTTTGTATTGATGTTGTCCAGTACTCCATTTTCTATTCTCCATAATACATGTTCAGTTCGATCACCGCCAATACCAAAATTCAGACAATGCAATGGAGCAAGCTGACTATCACACTCTGCATACTGAGACATCTGCAAAACCAGTGAATCTCCTGCAAAATGAAACACACAATACAGTTCATATAATCATTGTCATTTAGTATACTTAATAAAATCTCCTCTCTCTGTACCACACTGCATATAATTTTTTAAATTATCTTCATATTTATACTGTTACAAACTTACAGGTAAAATTTAGTACAGGGTGGTCCAAGGTTGTCGCCTTCGTGGGCCACAAAATTATTTTTTCATTGTTCGCGGGCCACAATAGTGTCAGAAAAAGGTAAACGAGGCAATACAAAACAAACACTTTTATTGTGCAAACAATTGATCATTGTTTGTCATTTATCACGCTAAAGCATGCAAAATACACCAGAAAAAGTATGAAACATGCAGCAAAAGTTTTTCTATATCTACGTTTAATGTAAGATTTCAAACTCTCCGAAAGTGCTTCTGCAAATGAAAGTGCTCTCGAGCATCGATGGAGTTCTCAAAAACAAATCCCTCAAAATTTGGGAATTGCTCACATGATAGCAAATATCGTTTTAGATTATATTTGCCATAACTGCAGATTTTATGATTATCGAATCTTACCAAATGTAAGGTACAGGACAGTAATTAATAATTTTTCTGACATATTAGAAGACTTTTTTGTAATACTGTTTAGGCTGGTTGCAGAAAATCACCAGAAGGAATTATATTCTCAGGCCATAACTTTAATATTTAGTTCTTATAACTGTAAGAATATATTAATATTACCAACCAAAAAGATAGAAAGCCAGTGAACAATTTGGACTACCCAAGCACACTATTCCAACTCACTAGTTGCTTCAGCTAGCCGTGACACTAGTCTATTCAGTGACATTAGTGATGTCGAAAAGATTTCCTGATTATTTTTTTTTTGACGAAACAACACCAAATGCAACAGCAAAGGCGATGCGGGCCACAGATAATGACGCTGCGGGCCACATGTGGTGGTGGGTTTGGTTGGGCAATTTGGCATTAACTATAATCAGCTTGTCAGTATTTTCCCAATAAAGATTTTTTCTTCACTATTCTCTTGTTTAAAAAATCCATATATTCATTTTGGCAACATTTATAAAATAAATAATATGGTGTGACAAATAATTTTTTTTCTAGTTTTTTTCTTTGTTTACCAAGTAATGTATCCTAAGTATTTCACATTTTCCATATTTTATTATACCCCTGCGCGTGATTGTATGTAAATTTTTTTAATACTATTAGGTGAGTGAACATGCAAATCTATATTTTGTATGATTTAAACTTTACTTAAGGTTTTGTTTGCTCTCCTGATTTAATAATCGGTTTTATTTATTTGTTTTTGTAAATTTTCATCGTCAGTTATGCTGATTATAGAGTCAAAATAAACTTATTCAAGTATCATGAATTGGTATGGTTGATGAAAATAAACTATAACAAAACAAAATAAACCAAGGCTAAAACTTGAAAAGCATTTTATGCAAGAAAATATAATTACATAGGTTGAACATCACCATGCATTGTCTAGTTTAAACAACTAGATTTAAAATTTGGTGCGATTTAACAATTTTCCTCACCATGCAGCCATGGGAAAAATTGTACAGCTATCTGATAATCCAGTCCACTATGAGCATGCCATAAACAGATAAATGGAAAATAGAAGAACAAAAATATCACAGTCTTAGTGCTATCCCCATCTGCTCAGTACTTCCTTGTGTCAATATGCCAAGATAGACTATTGGGTCAAAAATAAAATTGCAGTTCAGCAGTTGCAGATGTGAAAACTCACCTATAAAGATTACATTGGCTTCCTTCTCTTTGCTCTGGTGACAATATTCTTGGTGTAAATCTTCCCATCTTTTGTCGCCTTGAACATCCACAAGTTTAGTTGGTATTTTCGCAGTGTTGCCGCAATCCCCTGACATATTCCAGTATTCGGTACTAGTTAGTTTTAAAAACCGCTCTAATCAGATGAACGCAGCTAATGTGTACGTGCGCGCAGTCGGGTTAATAAATTAAAATGTGCTGCACGTCGACGTCACGCCAGCTCACGCGCAAAAATCCAAAGGATTCCAACGTTTGTAATTCTTTTCTGGGAGACTGATTCTTGCTTGCTAGGATATGATTTTTCTTGTAACTTATATCTGAAGAAAAAAAGGCGATAAGATGACTTACTAAAATCTAGTATCTCCGGGTACCAATCGGGTATGTGATTTAAACTCCAGTTCCAGATGCATTTGAGTGCATGTGGAGGAAAGGGTAAGATACCGATATTATGATAAAACTTTCTGGCTGATAAAGTTACCGGCAGGCTTTGCTGGCCAATGGCCATATATTTTATTTTGATTTCCGAAATCATTACCCAGAAAATGTGATACCCAATCGATCGTATTGTGGAGGGCAACATAGCTATTTACTAGTCTGATATTCTGTCTTATTGAAAATTGGAATTTTCTGTACTTATGAATTGCCATATATAAATGATGTATGAGGGCACGAAACTGTCACCGATGCCATCTTGAATATTTTAAATGTTTTCAATTTTGTTACTCACCGGTTCATTGGTTTTAGTGTTCAGCACATACTTAGTGTTGTTGTCGGCGCCGAATAATTAGTGTCTTAAAATTCTCCATAAAATCCCCATAAAATTCTAATACAAATTAGGTAATATTACAGTATAAGACTACCTTAATGAATTTTTTTTTATTATTCCGATTAAAGTCGGATTAATACATATTTAGCATATTGAGTACGGAGAGAGCTCGCTGATGGACCGCAGTCCGCGTTTAACACGTTAACGAGGAGTGTATCGACCAAATGTATACCATATATTCCCTATATATTCATCTTTTCGATCGTATCCAGATAACTTTAAATTAGTTGCCAGCTGATGTGAATTTTCTAATGTAAAACCGCAATTCCTAGTGCTTATGCACAGCGAAACATCTGCAGATATGAGAATAATTTATTTATTGAAAGTGATGACACATATTTTTGCACACGTACCAAGCAATTTATAAAGCAAGTAATTCAAGTATTTTATGAAACTACAACATCAATTTTATCTGTTTTTCAAGCTGAAATAATATGCACTGTTAATATTGTATCACTATTTTGTCTCGTCTGTCCCGTACGATTACTCACCACGGAATTCATTGATATCGGTAAATCTCTAGTCTCTCTATTGGTGATTTGGTAATACCCAAGACATCACATAACCTGTGCGCTTGTTTGTTGCCTGCAATTGCATTGGGCGATACAACTACAACTCAGTCATTTACCTTAACCTTTTGTTCATTTATGTATGCGTGTATATTGTCTATCGACTTGACAAAATAAATAAACTCTCCCGCTATCGGCGAATATCAAACTTTCCAATAGAACCTGAACTGGCAAATCGACTCCCACAGCGGCTACCCGGACGCACATATCTAGCCACGACAATAACATGAAGTGAAACGAAGATGTACCGAAATTATATCGACCCTGCTGTCGTTCCGTGTTCATCAGGTGCATCATTTAGTAGAACTACACCGTGTACTCGTACCGCTAATATCGTACAATATTCCGTCAGTCGGGATTGTCTATCTCCGTAGTCATACTTTGACACACTAATATTGAGATATTCTGTACTTAATTTTCCGATATGTTCTTATTTGTAAACGAATGTCTCCTATATCCT
>NW_024102657.1:0-85063 GCF_013122585.1 Styela clava
TGTTGATTTTCCGCATATTGTTGTAATTAATTTAGATTTGCACTACGAATAACTTGCTAAAATAGTATTCTGAATATTTTGTATGCAACACCATTGCTAAAAATCTATGGTTCACTCACACTCTAAAAATAAATGACATAAAGATTCCTCAGTATTATCTTCACACATTAAACATATACCTTTATTTTATCCTCTGTTGGCAGTCCATTAAGAATAACCTTCCAACACAACTCCTTATGCCTATTTCCTATGTTGATTTTTCATATTTTGTTTCAATTAATGGACTTGGTTAGTTGAAACTTATTTTTAATATATTCATTGTGATTGGTCAAAAATGCACCGTTTTTTCTTTCTTTGCAAAAGCCAATTAATAAACTACTTCTCCTAAACATACTCATTGTAATATTTTGTAATTGCGGATAAATTATTTTGGATAGGCTATCAAGCGTTTTGTCAAGTATATCACCAACTGTCATTATTTTTGCTTGGACACAGCTTAATATTGCAGTGAGTTCAGTTTTATTCCTATCTAAGATTAATGGATTGTGCCAAATAATTTCCTGTGATATTTCTGCATAGTTTTGTGGCTGATTCCATTCTAAGCTAACTTGTTTGAATGAGTTAATAATACTGGTATAAAATTTTAGAACATTGATATTAGTTTCGAATTTAAAATTCAAATGTAAACATTCTAAATTACCTTTTGACAACACTTCAAAATACTTATTCACATACAATTTTGCTCTATTAGCCCAAGAACTCATATTCCCCTGGAGCAATTTGCAATGCTTTATTTTGATTCCTAACGTTCATCATTTTTATATCCCTTTTCATTTTGTTCACTACAACTGATATTCCTACTGATCATTTGCGCTTTTTCATTCCAAATAAATTTCCAAATAATTACTTCCAATTTCTGAATATATTTTTCTGGCATAAATTCAAAACTGACCATGTACCATAATTTTGATAGTAGCAATGTTTTAGCTATAAGGACTCTTCCAACAATAGTTAGATTCCGCCCTTTCCAAAGATTTACAATTTTTTGTATTTTTGTCAAAATGTTCAACCAGTTTTTATCTCTAGACTTATGGGTATTTCCAATATATACCCGTAGTAATTTAATCTCCTCACGTTTTACAGTTATTCCCTTATGTGTTTCATTCAACTGCCAACTTCGAGCAGTTCCACATATCAGCAATGTACATTTGTTCTTATTTATTTTAGGACCAGTGCCACGTCGAAATAATCCCATTAATTTTAACACAGAATCTACAGATGACAATGACTCAAGGGTCAGTGTTATGTCATCTGCAAATCCTTTATAAACTTCTCTTTGATTTATGCAGTTCTTCAATCCAGTTATTTCTCTGTCCCTTTTTATATTTGATGATATTAATTCTGAAATAATATAACAATGGAAAAAGGGGACAGCCCTGCCCCACACCTCTTTGCATCCAAATTTTTTCTGTCAAATATCCATTCACATTTATTTTTGAAGAAGCATTTTTATATAGGGTGATTATCCAATTTATGAGTTTTTTTTCCAAATCCAGATTTTTTTCAATACTTTAACTAGTATATTTCTGTCTGTCCGCCAGCAACTTTTTTTTTTGCCAAATTCAAATCCATTGCCAAATCGGATTTATACAAATGATAGTTTTGGTGTATCCAAATATATATTTCAATATTATTGCATGAGGTCCAAATTTTATTTTTGTGATGTAATTTAGGTGATTTCATACAATGAATAAGTATACAATGGAAAGATGTAGTTTGTTTGCAACATATATATTATGATCATTAGTTTGGTTATCCAATTGGTTTGATTTTAAGCGTTTATAAATATTTTTGGTTGTTTATTCTTCTGAAACCATATACAATCAATTTCGGTTCTTGCTGGAGATGTATTTTGATTCTGGGCTAGAATTTCTTTCCAATTTGTTGGAATGTATCGCCAAATGTTGCGTATTTCGAAGTTGCATTTTCTATTCAATGCAATTTTCCTCTCATATGATATATCTCTACCTGGTCTATATTAAATTTGATTCACGAGGTCTCCTGAATTTTGTTCCACAATTTGTCCTAAAGTTAAAACTTTGGCTTGAATCCATTTAATTTCAAATTCTAAATTTGGCAGTTTTGTCTCCAAAGATAAAAATGAATTAAACCAAGAGGCTTTCTAATTTTACTTCCGCTGGGGAATTTGGTTGACAGCGTGTGAGATTGAGTTCCTTGAATGCATTAACTAAGTTTAAATAAAATTGTGGTATGAGATTGTTTCTTGTGTTTTTAACATCTAAATGCAAGCATTCCAAATTACCTCTGGAAATGAATGAGCAATAGTCATTTATATAAAATTTGGCCCGTTTACTTCAAGGTTTCTGTTCCCCTCTAAGTAATTTAATAATCCATTTCAATTGTACAGATTTTATCTGAGTGTTGATATCCATCATGTTTAATCCCCCCTTATTTATTTTTTCGTTAATGATTTTTTGAGCAATCAATTGTGGTTTTCCATTCCATAA
This sequence comes from Styela clava, assembly GCF_013122585.1. Classification (NCBI taxonomy): domain Eukaryota; kingdom Metazoa; phylum Chordata; class Ascidiacea; order Stolidobranchia; family Styelidae; genus Styela; species Styela clava. The sequence continues at coordinate 2,529 of NW_024102657.1, forward strand.
AAAGTAGAAGAGTTTAGTTTGTAATTTTTTCATGAAACTTTCCGGCATAATTTCGAATCCAGCTAAATACCAAATTTTTGATAACATTAGTGCTTTTGTAACCGTAATTTTTCCTATTATAGAAAGATTTCGGGCCTTCCATAGATTTATCAAGCTCTGGACGCTTTTAAGAACCTTATTCAAAAGTTTTTCAATGGAACAAGTGTTATTCCTTCCCTATCTATGTATGTCCCCAATATTTTGATTTCATCTTTTTTACTTCAATACCCTTGTAGTCTGGGCCAATGTTCCAATCAATTGCATTACCACACAATAAAATTTTACATTTCTGTTTGTTAATTTGTATTCCCGTACCCATTTTAAAGTGGTTTAATATTGCAAGACTTTCATCAATAGAGGCCAAATTTGTTACCGTTAAAGTTGTATCATCTGCATACCCTTTATAGATCCAGTATCCCCACTACAATTCCTAAATCCCAAAATATTTCTATTAGATTTGATATTAGTTGCTAATAGCTCAGCTATAAACAGATATAAATATGGTGCTAAGGGGCATCCTTGTCTCACTCCTCTTGTTAGCAAGAAATCTTGAGACAGGTATCCTATAGTAAATTTGATTCACAAGGTCTCCTGAATTTTGTTTCACAATTTGTCCTAAAGTTAAAACTTTGGCTTGAATCCATTTAATTTCTTTTTAGTTTTGTCTCCAAAGATAAAAATGAATTAAACCAAGAGGCTTTCTAATTTTACTTCCGCTGGGGAATTTGGTTGACAGCGCGTGAGATTGAGTTCCTTGAATGCATTAATTAAGTTTAAATAAAATTGTGGTATGAGATTGTTTCTTGTTTTTTTAACGTCTAAATGCAAGCATTCCAAATTACCTCTGGAAATGAATGAGCAATAGTTATTTATATAAAATTTGGCCCGTTTACTCCAAGGTTTCTGTTCCCCTTTAAGTAATTTAATAATCCATTTCAATTGTATAGATTTAATCTGAGTGTTGATATCCATCATGTTTAATACCCCCTTATTTATTTTTTCGTTAACGATTTTTTGAGCAATCAATTGTGGTTTTCCATTCCATAAAAAGTAGAAGAGTTTAGTTTGTAATTTTTTCATGAAACTTTCCGGCATAATTTCGAATCCAGCTAAATACCAAATTTTTGATAACATTAGTGCTTTTGTAACCGTACTTTTTCCTATTATAGAAAAATTTCGGGCCTTCCATAGATTTATCAAGCTCTGGACGCTTTTAAGAACCTTATTCAAAAGTTTTTCAATGGAACAAGTGTTATTCCCTATGTATGTCCCCAATATTTTGATTTCATCTTTTTTACTTCAATACCCTTGTAGTCTGGGCCAATGTTCCAATCAATTGCATTACCACACAATCAAATTTTACATTTCTGTTTGTTAATTTGTATTCCCGTACCCATTTTAAAGTGGTTTAATAAGACTTTCATCAATAGAGGCCAAATTTGTTACCGTTAAAGTTGTATCATCTGCATACCCTTTATAGATCCAGTATCCCCACTACAATTCCTAAATCCTAAAATATTTCTATTAGATTTGATATTGTTTGCTAATAGCTCAGCTATAAACAGATATAAATATGGTGCTAAGGGGCATCCTTGTCTCACTCCTCTTGTTAGCAAGAAATCTTGAGACAGGTATCCATTGGTAATAATTTTTGAACGAGTGTTACGATGCAGACTTTGAATCCATTTTAAAAAATATTCGCCGAAGCCCAATCTTCGTAAAAGTCGTAATTCACGGTAGACCGTGTCATATGCTTTCTCTTGGTCGATAGAGAATATAATAAGAGGTATATTTTGTTGATTAGCCCAGAAGATGTCATTCCTAAGAGTTATCAAATTTTCATGAATCACCCTGCCAAAAATAAATCCAGTTTGATCTTGTCCAATTAGTTCTGGCAATACATTTTTTAATCTATTTGCTAATAATTTTGCTATGAGTTTATATTCAAAATTTAACAAGGATACTGGGCGCCAGTTTTTTAAATCATCTTTGTCTCCACTTTTATATAAAAGTGTTATGACACCTAAAGCTGAATCGTGAGACATTTCACCTATATTATAAAAGCTTTTATAAAGAAGAAGTAGAATCGGTTTGAGTTGTTTCCAAAATTTAGCGTAAAACTCTTTCGTCAAGCCATCTATGCCCGGTGATTTGTTATCTTTCATATCTCGGAATGTTTCATCCAATTCTTTATCCGTAATTTATCTTTCTAAAGAGTCTTTTTCAAGATTTGTCAATTTTTTTTCAAATTTTTGGATTAAGCTATTTTGGGATGTTTTATCAATACTTCTATTCTTACTGTATAACTTATGATAAAAAGAAATCTGCGTATCTTGAATTTCTTTCAGAGAGTAAACCAAACTTCCATTCAGCTTTCCCAGGGCTCTAAACATACGCTTCTTTTCCATTTGATTTCTCTAAATTCAAAAAGTATTTGGTAGATTTTTCACCTTTTTCTGCCCACTTTATGCGCGACCTTATAATTGAACCATTGGTTTTAGTTTTTTAATGCAGTTTAATTTGTTTTTCTAGTTCCTGTACCTTTTTCGATATTTTGTCATCTTCAATGTACCTTAACATTTCATCATATGCTATCCTGTATTTGAGTAATAGTTCTTGCTCTAATTCATTTTCCTGTTGGTATTTTATTTTAGCACAGTGTATCGCCCATGTTTTTATTTTATTTTTACAAATATCCCAATAAGAACCTCTCTCTGATCCATCTAGTAGTTTTAATTGGAAGTGCCACTTCTTCAAAATTGCAATAATTCCTTGACAGAATTCCTCAAATTTGTTTAATTCCGAATTGTATTTCCAACAGCCAGGGCCATGTTTCATGTTAGTTAAGGATAGTATACTAAGTATGACAGGAAAATGATCAGATATTGCATTCACCTGAATCTGGACATTTTTTACATTGACTGTTTCTATGCATGATATATACCATCGATCCAGCCTGCTTTTATATACATAATTGTTATTACATTTTTGCATCAAAGTATATTGTTTCGTTTTACTGTTAAATTTTCTCCAAATATCAATCAAATTCCAATTCTGTATTAGGTTTTGTATCTTTTTTGTACTGCTATCTATTCTATAGTTTTGTTCTGGGAATTTATCATTTTTATCCAAAACACAATTAAAATCACCCCCCATAATAATAGAATATTGCGCATTTCCTATTTGACTTACTAATTCTCCTATTTTATTTTCTATTAATACAGACAATTCAGATCGATCATGGCACCTATTTGGAGCATACACATTATTCAAAATAATATTGGTTTCAGAAGATTTCCACCAAAGACCACCATACTATTATAAATCGATCATTTTCATCTATTTCCACTTTTTCAAAATCTAATTCGAAAATAAGATGCCTACACCGGAAGAAATATTAAAAAATGTAGTCCAAATTGCATACCTGCTCCATTCTTTGGTCCATTTGGCAGATTCTACTTTGCTTTCACAGTGGGGTTCCTGGAGAAATGTAATATCCGCTCCAGTTCGTTTCAGATAATCTAGTACTGATATACGCTTTATATGCTGTCTGATACCTTTGACATTGAATGTCAAGAGTGTAACCGGTAAATTATGCATAGCGGACTGCATAATCCCCCTGCCCTATTGATATATGAAGTGAAAATAAACAAATTAAAAAAAAAAAAAAAGTACCTGAAAATTGATAAAACTGTAGTACGGCTAAAACAGAAACCTGTCAGTTCATCATCATTATGATAATTTATTAGGTTTTAGGGAAGTTTATCAATACTGATCTATTTATGAGGCTTGCGTCAACGATTTAGGCTTATTCAAGATATTTTCTATTGTTTCCATGTTTTCCAAAATGGGTTGAGATGATGTTCCAGGGATATCATCTATTGTGTATTGTGATTTGACGTTTTTTTATTCGCTCCGCACATGTTTAGTGTTGTGTATTGAAGCTGGATTGTCTTCATCATCTTCCTCATTTCTTTTATGTTTCCCTTCTCTGAGGTTTACAAATGGACATATGTTTTCAAGTACTTTCTCCGCTCCGTCATCAGTGAGATGAATCATGTCGTCCTCGAAATAGCTATCTATTAATTTACCTTCAGAGAAACATTCGGGTTTTTTCGTATGTAAACTACGTGTTGTCCCCATGCTTCTTGTATTGTTTCATTTAGTCTGTCAGATCCTTCTGGTCCTTTACTACGCCCGCGGACAGGCACAATTCCATATATATAGACTGTTTCGGCATTTTGCTTCGCTTTCTTTATCATGTTTGTTATGGCTTTCTTTTTCTTTGTGTATAGGTATGGACTAATTTCGTTTGTTCCGGTGTATATTACAATTTTTTCAAATTTTTTAGTTTGTTTTTCAAAAATTTCGGCAGTATCTGCAAATTTTCCTCCAAGAACATGTGCAGTAAAAACTTTTGACTTATCTGTTTTATGTTTCAAGCGCTTCACTTGTGAGTCTCCAATGAGAAGAATCTTCTGACCTTGAGACTGATCCGAGATGCTTGTTGCATTTCACTCATCCACTGTTATGGGATTTCCTTTTTTCTGAGATTGTGTAGCTTGTTTAGGTGTTTGACTACTTTGTTTTTTTTTGGTAGAACTATTAACTCGTTTACTGCTGTTATTGATTTTTGCTTGGTTTTTCAGTCCATGTTGTATTTCAGATATTGTTCGTTGTGACTGTGATCTGGCAATCAGTTCAGGGGGTTGTTCTGTTTCTTTGTTGTTTGTAACGACTTTATTTTCTTGAGGATTTGTTACAGTTTTTTGAATTAGTGTCTCTGTTGTATTGTTGGTCGGCTGATTATCTTTATCTGGTGATTGTGGAGCTTCGTTCATATTATTTTTTTTGTTCTCGCTTTCTTTTTAAACAGTCTTTTTCCAAATGTGGCTTCTCTTCTCCACCACAGTATCGACATCGCCTTCTTCTAGGGCATTGCTCCACCTCGTGTGTTATCGAGTGACAAATATAGCACCAATTGCAGTATTTTTTAAAATTTTGAGGTCTTGTTGGATAGAACACATTAATTTCTTCACCAGTATATTTCTTTGGTAGTCTTATTTTGGGGGGAATTTCATTTTCTAGGGTCATTTTGCATCTTCTTGTGCTATTCTCCACACCATCTTCATCAGTATCTCTTTTTATGTGTTTGACTTGTCCGAATTGGGTTAAAAGTTCAATTATTTTAGTATCAGGTTTCTCTTGTGGTAATTTACTAATAGTTACATTTGTAACATTTGAGAATACCTCTTCAGGATAGGCTGTATATTCTTTGCCTTCAAATTCATATTTTACTCCATTCACCATAATTTTTTCGCACGCTTCTTCAGTCTTAAATTTCACTCTCCAGATGTTGGATAGTGGATACATACAAGATATACATCCTTGACCTGCATTGTTAATTGTTATATATCAGATTTTTCACTTGGTCTCTCTCCATCCATGTACAATTGTCGAATTTTATGTTTACTGTATTGATTTGCTCCACATTCCCATCTTCATCGTCGTCCATAATGGACGTTTTTGTCTGGACGCTTTATAAATTGACTGTGTTCCAGACAACTAGTTTTGTATATTACGGTTATTCAATCAAACAGCGCGAGAGCCTCTTAATCAAATAGCCTTTGCTTTGCACTACACATGTATCGATATGAACGGGTGTATATCAGATACCGGTACCGTACTTACTGACTTACCGGAGCGAACCCGGTGGGTGTCTATTTTATCTTGCAACTGACAGGAGCCAAATGGACGTTTTTGTTTTATTACCGCCCAGTAACAAAGTCACGTGACCCGTGCAAGTCCTCCATACACTGAAAAGGCTGCTCTTTTTACGAGCGCGTAAACGTGGTGACGTACAGACGGCCCTGGGAATTTCCGATTCTTACCCTCCCGACCCCCTCTTCTGAAAATCTCGGCTAAAATGTTTTGTATCAGTTGTGCATTTGAGCAAATTTATATGTCTTCTATGGAATTGTTTTTTTTGTGTGCGATGACGTCATCAAAAATTGCGTCCGGTTGTGGTTCCGCTTTTGTGATAGCCTACGCCCTACAGTGACAGATTGCATACCGGTACCTGTACTACAGTACCGGTATTCTGTTTTGGCTTTTATGTTCATATACTGAATATATCTGAGCCTCGCTCTCTTGTTGAATGGCTAAGAGGCAGCCGAGATGCGTGGTCAGGGTAACATCATTTCACTTGGCAGCACGCTCCGGTGTTAGAGTACCGGTACCGCAGACTTTCTGACTAGAATTTTTCGTCGACTACTGAATTGTTCGCTTATCGAGTCTTTCAAGAATGGAGTATCTCTGTATTTCTGAATCATGGAAAAAATAAGCTCTTTTTGAAATCTGTAATGCTCGTTACTGGAAAATTATTTGCAAACAAGGATATCACAGGAGTTTGTAGGTATGGGAGTATTGGATAATTTCATGTAGGACAGTACAGTAGGAGATACCGGTACTTTCATCGGGAAAAGTAAATTGGATCCTTCAACCTCATGGTATGGATATCTCGGGTCTCGTGAAGCAAAGGCCATAACTGCTGTGATGTGAAAATGAACGCTGTAAGTGCTCAAATAACGCCAAACAAAAATGTAACCCAGATTTTCATTTTGTTCTAAAAATAAAAGCTTGTCTTGTGCGAACACACTACGCTGAACGCATGGGACAAATGCGAAGCGGACAACTCGACTCACTTTCGAAGGCGACGTTTTAAGACAATACCGGTGTAATTTCGATCTTTTCACATTAAAATTTCACATCACATTTTTGTAGGGTGTTGTTTGAGAATTTAGGGTGTTCATTTCACATCACATTTTTGTTAGGCGTTTTCAATCAGTTACGGCGTTTACTTCACTAGACCCGATATCTCTTTATCTGTTTATTATACCTGTTTGAATATACTTGTTGTTTATAGCGATATTTTGAAAGTCCAAAATAGTGGCAAATAAACTGATAGTTGAGGTATTAGGTTTTCTTTTAGTCACTTTGGGAACTGTTTATTAAAAATAGTAACATACAATTACATTTAATTTCTAGGGCTTTTTGGGGTTGTCAGTCGCGTACCAGGACTGACTGGTTACCGGTATATGCAGTACGGCACACTCCGGATTTATGGCTGTATTTTGTAACATAAACAAATACACTCTCGTCTCTGAAATCAGGGCAGTCGAGTCGATAGGAAGCGCGATGCGTGAAAACGTCAGATGTCTGGGACTACATCACAGAAAGTCAAGCACGGCTCTTGAATTTTGCTAATTTTTCACAAATGTATACTGCCCTATATGATTACACATACATGTATTTCTGAACCATTTTTATTCAGTTCAATGTCGGATGTGCCTATTAAAATAATGGCGCGTAAACACAAGAGTCTGTGGATAAAAAAATTACTTTTGAATAATTGTTGTATAACGATGCACGATATCAAAGTTTTTTTTTCACTAATTAAATTAATTTTGATAGTTTTCATTAGGGCTCGATCGATATATCGGCCTTGTTTTTTGCAAATTTCGAACTGTTGGTATCGACTAATTTTACCGATAGTTATCGGCCAATCATGTGACTGCCAAAGTAAGCAGTATTATCGTTTGTCTAAGATGTCTTCTAATGCCCTATGGCATGTACCGTAAGTATCTTCTTTCCTGAGATAAACATGTAAATCCTGTATGCGCCAGTGGGACTATTTAATATTACATAGGAGTCCATGCATCTGAAACAAATTAATTTGTTTGCCAATGGGACTGAAACCTATGGGCGGGAGGTATATTCATTTGGCTAACACAGACAGTTCATGAACTCATAATAAAACTATGATGAGGAAAATCGGAATAAAATTATGCCCTAAGCCTAACCTGGTACACACACTACGGGAGTGCCAAGGAATTAGAATTAACTTTTCCCAACATGGTTCGGTACCAGAGGCTGTGGTTTGCTGTATGAATGAGCCGTCTTTTTCTCTTTAGGGAGAAATACAACATATCTTTGTGGCTGGCCAGAATAATTTGTGCTTGGTATATTTTATTTAATACTGGCTGATAGTGCTCTGAACAGTGATCAGTGAAGTGTGACTGGCCAGAATAATTTGTGCTTGGTATATTTTATTCAATACTGGCTGATAAGTGGGCCGGTTACAGATAATAGACTTGGTTACTGGGCCGAAGGCTTAAAACTCAATATGAAAAACTGAATAAAAAGATTTATTTACAACAGCTAGGCTAACTAACGTTTATATAAAGCACAATGTCACAATTGAGGTCACTAAAACTATAGTTGTAATTTAAGCAGGAACTCTTCGGTTGGCTGGATCCGACCTACGGTCTATCATTTTGACCCCCCCTTATATTGCCGCGTGTATATGAGTACCTTTTGGGTCGCTAGAAAACGAGGCTGGAACCAACTGATTGAGCTGTGAAGCAAATAATGTCATATCTTTCTTAAGTTGTAGACCCCCCACTATTAATATTGCCGCCATGTATATGAGTAACTTTTGTAACATTTCTTAAGATTTATTCTGCATACCTTTTGGGTCTTTCTTAAGATGTAGTTTGTATACCCTTGAAAACGAGGTTGGGATCCAAAAACCAACTGATTAAGCTGTGAAGCAAATAATATCATCTTCAAGGAATCTTAAGTTTGCCATTCTTGAATTTGTAATTTTGATAAAATAATTTTTGGGAGAACTGTTTCACGAATAATATACACTTAGAATTGTGTATGAACTGAATTACTAGAGATTGCAAATACATAATTAATTGGTTGTTCATGTTACTGTGGAATTGATTTAATTTTACTAATTTTGCATTTCTTTTTATTTTATTTGCATGGTATTGTGTCAGGTATATTTGATGTTTTTATGACTTTTTGGTTAAGCAGGTGTAACTCAACTATGAAATTTGTTCCTGGGTGCTAGTCTATCTTGGGTATTGGAATATGTAATATTTATTTACCAGCTGCTACATTAATAGTAACTGTACAACAGCGATCATGGCACATAGTTATCTCCCACAGGATTTGAAAAAGATAAGCAAAATCATATATGCACTGTCATGCTTCATTGATTCTACTCGGTAGGTTCAAATGCCACCAAACCCGATTGTACTGGAATATTCTGCACAAACCTGGATGGTATTTTACTTAGTTAGTTTGCTTGGTGGAAACCTTTGTGCACTTTGGTGTTGTCGAATAGGTTTAGATTTCTTCGAAAAACTTACCGGTAGGTTCTCAGGTTCTTCCTTGTCCATATACCTGTTTGAAAAAATTTTGTATGAGGATTTTTTTAGTTTTATTACATTTACATGGTATTGTGTCTGTTATGTTTTAGCACAGTTTTTGGCAAATGCTCGGGTCGCGAGATGTTAGAAATATTTTTAGGGTTGTGCCAATCGCGCCAGAAAGTGCTTACAGAACCTGAGATAGGTGATATTAGTCCGTAAGTGGTTCAGAGTACAAAAAAAGAACTCTGGAACTAGACTTTTAGGATAGAATATGATTTACAAATTCATCCTGAGAGAGAGGAAAGTTACCATTCTATGTCGGGTATATGATTAGTTAGTTATTTGTTCTCTGAAGCATGGACTCGATGGTGGAGGAAGCCGTAAGCGACCAGCGGTTACGTAAACCACCCTACGGCGGCGATGAGTCCAGCAATCCTCTAGCATATAACCATCCCCACGAGGGATTCGAACCTGCGAACCCACGCAGGGTAATCAGAGTTGTGGTGGCGAGCGTATTCCTAACGCTTAGCACGATGAGCCACACTGCCACGCCGCTTGTGCTGAGTTAAATGGAACGTTTTAAATACTTTACTGCTGGTTGTTATTCTCAGTTCAAATCTGTATCTTGGTTTCAATTTTGGGGTGCAAGCACTTGTGCACTGAGACCTGTGTTCCACCATGATTAGGAACTTCTTCAACAAGATCCATAATATTTAGCAACGGATTTTATTTGTGGGCAGTTAATATGGAATGTTTTTTTTTTGCAAATGGAAACTTGGGACAATTGAGAAATTTTGGCAGTTGGTTAGAAAAAGTGAGATTTACAGAAATATGGCTTCATTTATCTTCTGTCATTTCGGATCATATTTTGGTTTTAGTTTCAAAGCTGTACTTTTGATGTACCCTTAAGCTGTCTTGGTTTTGATTTTATATTTGCGTTACTTCCCGAAGTATGTGTACCCGGTTAGCGTTAGGCCATAATGTCAGACACAAATACAACGGGAGTCATTTGGCTAGTCCCCGAACTTGTAACAGGGGCCATAATTTTTATTATGCGTCGGTGATTATCTTTTGGTAAAAGGAAATTGTTCTGGATCAAATACTTACCAAACTTTAGGGAGCTGGTTGCAAAGTGTGAGATTTACAGAAATATTGTTGGTCATGATTCGTGACTCATGAATGTAACATTTTTTACAAACATACAAACCATCTCAGCCGCATCAGATGTCTGTGCACAAATGTAAGATACAAATTAAACCAGGATGTGCTAAATAGGCCTTTAGTTTCATACAGACATACTGATGCACAAAAATTCTTCAGTTTAAAATTGATAGTGGGAATTGTTGTCTTGTTCTAGAATAGCAAGGCAATTCGTCACAGTAAAACCATAGTAGCTTATGTCACATTCTTCAGAAATAGGCTTATTTTAATCTTTTGTCTTTTCAGATCATATTTTGGTCTTAGTTTTGAAGCTGTACTTAGATAGAATCTTATTTTCCTTTTGAAGTTTGTCTTTGCTTTCTCAAAACCTTGAAGTGTCACATAATCAAAATTGGTTTTACTGTGGCGATTCAGGTTGTAAAAACCTCTTGTTTGTTGAAGGTGACATAGTGCTCAATCATAATATTCACTCTTCCATGTAATTTTTTGTTTCCCCGAATATATGGTGTAAATGGCAATAAAGAAATAGTATAATGTTTCTTCAAGTACAAGCCACATCGCTACAGTAAAACAAAACTAGCTCATTCTGCAAAAATGAACCTTTTTAATTTGTGTCATGACGTAGCAAAGGCCATTTTTGGGTTTTAGTTTCAATGCTGTTCCTGTTTTAGATTTCAGATAGTACCTTATGTCCATTTTTGAAGTTAGACTGTGAGAATCCGACTATTACAAAAATGTGAATTTTCAAAACCTTTAAATAAGCAAATTGGTTTTACTGTGGCGATCCAGGTTATTTATTCCTGTAATCACCTCTTGGTTGTTGAAGTTGTGAAAACCAATATTTACTCTTTCTTGTTCCTCTCAATACAATAGAGTATTTTGCAATACAGAAATAGTATAGTAGTATCTCCAATTATCGGAAACATGAGTGACCGACTAGAAGATGTAATCAGAGGATGTGTGAGACAATTTGCCTCAACTGTTGATTTCACAACCTTTGCACAATCTGGGAACGGACTCTCACTCAGTGTGCAAGATGTCACTACGGTCATTGAAAACCACAGATTCTCTGTTGAAGAACAGAAGAAGAAATTGTTCTGGCTTTGGGTTGATAGAAACCAACCGAATGCAACTGCACAAAGGATAAGGAATCTTGTTATGCGATACCATGCAGCTGAACAACAAGGCGCTGCTGCTCCTATTGACAGACTTGAAGATGTTTTTCAAGATGTTATTAAACAATTTACATCTAAAGAATTCAAGCAGTTTGCAAGATCAGGACAGGGATTATCTCTTAGAGAACATGAAATAGACGAGATTATGGAAGATTATAAATATACGAGAGAGCGCAAACTTAAATTACTGTGGAAATGGAGACATTCTAAGTATCCAAACACTAATGATGCAGCTGTGATAGAAAGAATACGACAAGTAGTTGATGAATATCATCATGAAGAGAATCAGGCAGAGGAAGAACAAATCATCTATGATCACAATCAGGCAGAAAATGAACAATTCTGTCAACCAAGGATGGTTGTGGGATCAACATCGGAATTATCTGAAAGTGTGAGCGAGTCTACTTTGCCTGTCAAAATGGGTGAATCCTCAAGATTAGTCAAAAGAAAGGAAATGGAAAAAGAATTTCCATCGGAGAAACCGAAATTGTCGAGATCTGCCAAAGTAATGGAAGATGCAAATAGTATTCAGGAGTTTCTGACTGTTGTGGCGGATTACACAAAGCAGATGTTGGAATCCAGATTGAAATCCGCCAGTGAAAATACAAAATGGACGATTTTATACTTCCCAAGGTGGACTGAGTTTAAGGAAACGGAATCCAACAAACAGAGTAGTTTGCAATCAGTGATATACGAAGATTCATTATGATAATCAGTCAACCCGTTGTGATGTTGCTAGGCGACACAGGCTCTGGAAAAACAACATTTTCGATGAAATGTCATTGTCAGCGCTGGAGAAAAAGTTTAAATTTTCGGACGAAATTAAGATGGTCTATTTGTGGATGTTTCTAATTTACAAGGGATTCTCAATCAACCGCTTTTGATCTTCTATTCGTTCAACAACTTGGTTGAAACTTCCGAGCATCTCCATCGTGTTGGACAAAAGTGGTTGAAACTGAATTCAAAGCATATTCTACTTGTAGTTGATGGGTTGGATCAAAGTCGGAAGCCTTTTGCAAATGATTATGGAAGAATTGGAGTGGACACTCTAGCGGAAACCAACACTATTCTGCTAATATTTTATCCGGCCACATGTACCCAGGAATGAAGATTTTGTCAACGACTCGTTGGAATGTTTATTGGAAGTTGCCTCCAGATCTCAAGGCCACCTTGAATCTCACCTTAGGGGGATGGGATGATGAAACACTGAAACTTCTTGCTGAAAAGTTATTTAGTTGTGAAGCAAAAAAAATATTCGATGATTTGAGACGTGAAGCACCAGAACTTGTTTCAAACCCAATGTTTTTTTTCTACTTGGTTCAAGTTTTGAAAGATTCTCAGGAAAGTGATGTTGGCACTTTAACAAATCTGATGGTTTCTGTTCTGAAACTTTTTTCAGGATCTCGTCACGGAGGAAATGTCAAACGTCCTGTATCAAAACTCATGAAGTTGGCTTTCCATGGAATGATAGAAAATCGATTTGTTTTCACAGCAAGTTATATTGAGTCACTCAACCTGGATATGAATGACATGCGTGGACTTGTTGAGATGGATGCTGACACTCGATTTGTTGAGTATGTTGCGACGACGATGATATAAAAATAAGATTCCCTCATCAAAGTATAGGAGAGATTCTTGCTGCCCTGTATGCCTGCACTCTTGATTTGGATGAATACAAGAAGTTTATCGAGAATTATTATAATAAACCAGGAATGGAAGTCGTTATAAAACATACTTTTGGAATTATTCTCAACAAATCAACTTCAGAAAAAGCAGCAAAATATCTTCCTGATAACTTGCATATCAAGTCTGAATACCTGATGGGCTACTTGGATAAATTATTGAAGGAAAGTCATTTCAGATACGAGTCGTGACTTTATTACATGAATGTGGTTCTGATGTGATCAAGAAAGTTTGCTCACAAATAGAAAAGATGAATTTGATCTCAGCCCTATCTGGAGATCAGCATGCAGTGATGTCTGTTGCTGAGCATAGTCCTTCACTTCATACTTTGAAACTATTGAGATTGGAAATACATCCTGAAAATTATTCTTCTCTGCAACATGTTCTTGGTTCTGTGAGAATGTTCAGTGGAATTCTTCATCTTATCAATTGTGACTCTGATGCTGAGAATCTTCGAATCCTGAATGAAGCCGTGATGAAGGGAAACCTTAAGATTGGGGAGCCTCATAATAAGTGAAAGTCCAGCACTTGAACCTTGGTTATTCTTATCTAATTGGATTGGTTTGTCATGGTGGTGCAAAAGTTTAATGATGACTGGCCTGAATGCAGAGAAAATAAGTAAGATGAACCAAGCAGTCATTGAATATGGTGTCAAGTTGGATTCATTGGGTATTATAAAGGATCCTAACATGGATGCAGAAGCATTTCAACAACTGGCAAAGTTGCTGAAAAATACTGAGGCAAAGTTTCTGTTGGCACGTCATTGCACTCCAACAACTGAGCAGTTATCAGCTCTTTGTTCAAGTTTAGAAAATGAAGATGTCAAGTTGTCTTTCTTACGCCTAAGAAGACCAACTACAGAATCTCTCACTGATGATGAACTGATGATTGTTTCTAGATTGGTTCAGAGGGTGGGAGGGCTCGTGTTCTATTGTCAAGAGTTGTCCGAGTCAAAGATGGAATTTCTGAGGAAGGAAACTGTGAGACTTTGTCCAAGTGCAGAGATAGAGTGTGGATCATGGGGTTTCTGTATACATAATCCAATCTTATCCCCGTTTTGATTAGAAATAATAATTCGAAAAATTCTGAACAAGCACAGCAAAGCATAGGTTTCCAAGCATGAAGCATCCAAAGATACTTCACAAATATCCAACCTATTCCTAATTAACCCAGAAACAAAGAATACTGTCCTTTGGGGTGCGAAATACTTCAAAAAATATAGGTTGGAGTTTCCAATTAAACTTCCTACTTCAAACCACAGAATACTGTTGAATACCAGGCAATTCTGCATTTCATTTGTGAGGCCTACACTTTAAATCAAGTAATCGGACTAATATTATTACTGATATATTCATTCTGGAATAGTGCGATAATTAGACTTAAATGAAGCTTCTTATTTTACATATTTTGACTCTGACCTTATAGAACTGTCACTTGGACATGCATTCCTTGAATTAAAGTGAGAGTGAGTGCATGTTCTTAGATTAAACTGAGTCATATGTTCTTTATCACTGTTTTAATATATTTTCATGCTAATTTATAATCTCCAACTATTTGTATTAAATTTTGTATTTATATTATATTTTGACTCTGATGTTAAAGAGCCAACTTTCTGACATAATATATTATACCCTTAAATTGAACTTAGATTCTTGACTATTGTGATTGTTTCATGTGTATTTATTCAGTATATCTGACTCTCACTCAATAGAACATCCACTTGGATATGTGAGGTCTTAAATTAAACGGAGTCGTATGTTATTAATTAGTGTTTCAATATTTTTTCAGTGTGTGTTTATAATCTTCAATTATTTTCATTATATTTTTATTTTTAAACATGTATATTGCTTACTGTTGTATTCTTACTGTTTCCCAAGCATGATAATGTTTCAAAACGTATATTAATTCTGAGAAAGAGAAAGCAGATAATATTATAAATATTTCAATTTTGCGATGATTGTTATTATTCGATATATTTGACAAGCATATCAATAAATTAAACTGAGAGTTATACATTCTTTAAATAGTGTGACAATGTTATTTCAGTGTGTGTTTATAATCTTCAAATGTTTTATTAAGTAGGTTTTGTAATTGTTATGCAACTGTTTTGTGAGATAAAATTAAATTTATCATCATTTTCCTGTAATACTTTTTGATCCCTAATGCAACCAATATGTCACAATTCTATTTCTAACCACTGTTCTTTGTTGCTGAAGCATACCCCCATATTCGTGATGCCACATAATTCTTGTATAATTTAACATATCCTATACATTCTTTTATTGCTGTAAATATCGACTAATCTGTGTATTCTTGTGATTTTAGCCTTAGCTTAATGTAGGCGATGATATATTGAGCCATGTTTCCACAAGAGCATTTTGGGATTCATAACTCATATAGAGATGTAACCTGGATATACTGGGAGTAGCTGTACCTGGATATGCTGAGCTTATTGAGAGTAGCTGAACAGTCCAGTGAATGAAAACAGTAAGTCTTGAATGGTTTTTATATTTAATTTTTTGATGAATTTCCAAATTTCCAGTCAAATTTTCTTTGAATTGAAACTGGTTTCGTAAACAGGTAAAACATAGTAAATGCTCGTAGAGGGAGAATGTTCAATAAGTGGTCACATTTGGGCACAAAACTCTGTATTTCAAATATTATTTAATTTGGAGGTGTTTTTCTGGAGGCAATATCGTTTTTCCTTTTTTCTGCTCAGCCATATATATTTAAGAGTCTATTCGATATTGCGGAAATGGCATAATACGAATATTGTCCTATTTGATATTGGCTCAGCTTAAAATAGAGATAAAACTGCACTTAATAATAACTAGGGCTGTCCAAAATCGAATCTTTTTTTGATTCGAATCGAATATTTTTCTCGAATCGATATTGCGCAATCCCATATTTGTCTCTATTGTACAATAAAAACTTCCTCTTCGATATTGTGATAACTTAT
Organism: Styela clava; assembly: GCF_013122585.1. Lineage (NCBI taxonomy): Eukaryota > Metazoa > Chordata > Ascidiacea > Stolidobranchia > Styelidae > Styela > Styela clava. The sequence goes on from NW_024102657.1 coordinate 18,770, forward strand.
GTGCAGTTATATCTAAATCATTGCTAATATTTTGCATAACTATGTTTCCAGAGTTATAAAAGGAGATCAGAAGCCTCCTTGAACTAGTCAAAAAATTAGGGTTTTGAAAACTATCAAGTTTTAAGAGTTGGAAATTACACAGACTCTTTTAATGGATTCAGTTTCAATAGGGCAATGAAAGACCGTAGCTACCTATTATTATTAGTATTATTAACTCGAGATTTTTTATGTAATTTTCAGTAAAATGATAAACAACTATTAATATAGATATAGCTGTAGCACAAAAAATTTAAAATTGAATTTTGGGAACTCACAAATTCAGAGCTAGTTTGATGACATTATTTGTTGATGACCATATTATTGCTGTAATTAATAAATGGATGATCAAAGTATTGCCATTAGAAGAAATTCTATTGAAAAAAGGGATTGGACTCCAAAACGTGTTTCAGTCCTGCACCATGTCTCTATGATTACTGACTCAACAGCTACAAATCGATTCTATTTATAGAACTGTCGTTTTTGCTGATACTAAATTTGCCTTTTTCTCCTTGTGTTCTCTCAAAAAGCGTCATCTTTGAATCTTTGTTACCGATAACTTTTCATTCATGACCATGCATGAAATGGATAATTACATGTCACCGGGCAATAGGAGACACTTTTTTACAGCAAAGAAAGCGATAGAAACATTGTTTTTGCTTGCTCGGTGAAAATCGCAGTGCAAAGGTGGTCGTGAGGCGCATCATGTACCAAATTTCAGCGATTCGATTTTGAATATTCGGTTCGCTTGGACAGCCCTAATAATCACCAATATTTTTTATGTTTTACTTTTGAATAGAAAATCCTTCTCAAAATTTGAAATTCATCCTCACTCTCACTGTCAAACTGCTGTCCCTTTAGTGCGATCAGAGTTATGCGTGTATAAACCGACTCTTAGCTTGGGAACTTTTTATTTTGAGTTTTAAATCGGCTTATTTGCGATGATATACAGTATACGCTCTCTTGACCCTCAAACAAGGCTGGGAGTAAATTTCCTTCGTCTCCTCAGCATCATTTAAATGTCCATAACTAATGATCATGGCAAACTAAAAACACAATCTCTCAATTTTTTTAATTACTCATATGAAAATGAGAAGGAATTATTTAGTGCTTGTAACAGGAGCCAATTCTTTATCCCCCCTTCCCCCCACATCAAATAAAAATTTCTTTCCTGCTCAGCAGATCTCGCCAGACATGCTAGAGGATGACAATTTCTTTGACCTTATCACAAGACTTCAAGGTCGTAGGATGGACGATCAACGATGTGAAATGAGAGACGACCAATATGAGTTACCGGCGTTTTTAAAACCTAACCCTTCAGATCCCCCTCAAATCATCACCCTGCAGAGAATGGGGCAATGGGGGGATGATAACCCATTGGAAATGATGGGGGTGAGTGTTTTTTTATTATTTTTTTTCGAAAAACTGAGAAACAGTCATTTTCGTGGGCATTGTCACAACAACATTGCTATCGATGATAAATAAAGCACAGTCAGTGTTATGAATATACCTGGTGGCAATCATACAGTGTTTTGTTACTATGTTGTTCTTTATTTCATGTTGTTGTTATAGTTGTTAATTGTTTTGAAATTGTCAGTGGTTAAAGGTTGTATTTTTCACTAAGCGGATATTTTATTTATTTCAAAAACTCTCTGGGATTCGTTTTCCATTATGACATTTTGAGAGGTCATGTCGTCGAAATTAATATTTACGCACCTTGTTGGGGTTCTGCATTCACATTTGTTACATCCTGGTGGTCAGTCGAAGTCGTGAAGACTACAGTGCCGGTATTTTTTGCTAGAATGCTATTACTTGTATTTGTTCCTGAGTTTTTCTGTGAGATTTGATATTTCATCCAAAATGCGTTATAGTTTTTATTATGGGAACATGTTTTTATGACATCGTGATGACTGCCTTCCTCGTTTTTATGACATCGTGACAGCGGGTAACATAGTACACTGTGACAGATTGCTACACTCGTACTACTTTGTTTATGTCTTTGTGTCCAAATGTTTGAGCATCGTTCTCTTATTCTGTTAGACGGTCAACATCAGCAAATTTCAACAATGATGAATATGTTAGCAAACTCACAATCAAAACCATGGATGAGCAAAGGGTAAGTCTCTCTGGACTTCCTGGGTTAAGGGTCAACGATGGCGTCAACAATCTGCAACAACCAGATGGCGCTGCAGCTCCATTACCAGGTAGAGTGTTTTATATACAGCACATATTCACATCTTCCGCTCTGAACTAGGTTCTAAACAAGCAAATATGAGTCTCCTTTTTTCTGAGAAAGTGCACATAGCCTTGCTTTTAGCTGATATCATTACAATGCTCGTCCATAACTCGTCCTAGGCAAGTGTGCATCACGCACCACCATCAGTCTTTAGGATAGGATTCTTCGAATTTGTCTCGGGATGAAGAAAGCCGTTAATGTGGATTATTCATATGGTGAACCTGGGCTTCTTGCTGGTTACCAGTCCATATCTGGTATGGGAATGGTTGGCCAGTTAATTGTTTCAGATGCATGGACTTGATGGTGGGGGGGGGCCGTAACTGCCCAGCGGTTTTGTGAACCACCCTACGGCGGCGAGGAGTCCAGCAATCCTCTCGCACATGATCATCCCTGCATGGGATTCGAACCTGCGAATCAGAGCAAGGCAATCAGAGTTGTAGTGATCAAGTAGCACTTGGCATTTAAGGAATTAGGATAGGACAGGATTCACATATTTATCCAGGGGGAGAGGAAAGCCGATAAGACGTCTTATCCATATGGCGAACCACGGCCTCTCATCCGGTTACCATTCCAAGTCGGGTATGGGATTAGTTAGCCAGTTATTTGTTTTCGGAAGCATGGACTTGGTGGTGGAGGAAGCCGTATCCGACCAGCGGTTACGTGAACCACCCAACGACAGCGAGGAGTCCAGCAATCCTCTCGCACATAACCATCTCTGCATGGGATTCGAACCTGCGAACCCACACAGAGTAATTAGAGGTGCGGTGGCGAGCGTATTCCTAACGCATGATGAGCCACACCGCCGCGCCTTGTCAGTCACTTTGCTCGGTTATTTCTAATCGAGTAAGAGTGCCCTTTCTTACCGATATTTCCTTAGAAAAACAAAGTTTTCAGTTGTATTCATTCTTTCTTTTCAGTGGTTCTTCGACCAAGACTGGGAAACGGTGGGATACCAGGAAACGAAAACAGACATTCACTCGATGACACATTTTTTAACACTCACATGAGATGCCAGGTGAGTGTTTTGTGAGGAGTTTTTAATATTTCACTCTTACAATGACATGAGAGGAGTCTACTATACTCATCAGTAGGTATGGGCATTTCTCATCAATTAATAAATTATTAGGTACCCCCGAAGTATGTGAACCAACATGGCGGACATCAGTACGTAGTATGTGTACCAGGTTAGGGTTGGGCCATAATTTTATTCCAGTTTTCTTTATTTTAGTTCTATTACGAGTTCGGGGATTAGCCAAGTTATGAAATTAAGTCTCAACCCTTACCTGGTACACATACTACGTTCCAGTGTTCGCCATCTTGGTTTACATACTACGGGAGTACCAATTATTCGCATCGGTTTAGACGGCCGCCATCTTGTTTTTATCCGCCGCAAGTCGAGATGAATCCCTCATGTTTTTTTATTCATGTCAAATTTTTAAAATGCAATTCTGTCGTATGAGTGAGTTATTGATGAAACATATTTCTTATTGTGTGTGAACTGTCCGAGTGATAGATTACGTGTTTTCAGATATGTGGACCCATAACAGCCATATACAACTACATGTATTCCAAGTATTCGAGATTCCAGAAAAAATTTTGATTTGATTCTGAAATCATCAGATATTCGAAAATGCCCAGTTCTACTCATGAGTGAGCGCAAGTCACCTTGATTTGAGCAAAAAAAAAAAAAAATAGGTACGGTACTCTTGTAGTGTGTGAACCAAGATGGCCGACACTTGAACGTAGTATGTGTACCGGTTTAGGATTAGGCCATAATATCAGATACAGATTTAAAATAAGGAAAATTGGAATAAAAATATGGCCTAACCCTAACCTGGTACACTTACTACGTTCCGGTGTTTGCCATCTTGGTTCACATACTACGGGAGTACCCAAGAATCTATTCCATAAGGCTACAATTTTTGATCAGAACCTAATCAAAATGAAATATTTAGACCTGATTTTTTTTTGTTTGTTTCAGAGCATGAGGTAAAATGACCAGTGCTCGTCATTTCCCATATTCGACGCTCCGGTGCTGCTAACGCCCACTATCCCAGACGAAGATTGATTGTTCGAATGCAATCGTCAAGAATCGAGGACCAGCGCTGCCGTTTTGGTCCCAAATGGGAATCCCCTCATAATGTGGACCCCGATAATAACGGACATATCACAGTAAATGTGGGACATATTTCGATGCCCACTGTGGCACTAAATGGTTGTTGTAAATTTGTTCCGTGGCATTTTTGTGATGCCTTGCAATGTTTTTTACTCAGTGGCATCAGATATGTGCCATGCCACTTGTCATACCGCACCTCACACCTTGCTGTGTTTTATTACATGAGAGCCATGGCACCTACCAAACGGCATCGAATAGCCACCAATGCTTTGCTCATTGTGTTTTGAAACAATGACGTTTTATAAAAATTGTGGCATCAAAAGTGTACTAATGCCATGTAACATGGTTCCTGTGTTTCAGGCAGTGGCATCAAAACAAACCATGCCATCTACTAGCGTGGCATGGAGAGAATTATTTTCATTGGAAAGACACACACTGCCCTGAGACTTTGGAGACACTGAGGCATTCAATAATGCCTTGAAATCAATTTGATGCCCCATTGAAATGCCGTGCTGCCATAGTAAATATCATCCAACTATGGGTTTGGGGATTGACCTCCCATTTGCTTGCGACATGGTTAAGATGCCACTAACTTCCTGTGGCACCATTGAAGATGTTTTTGCTGCCATGTAGTAATTTTATTTCTAATTATGTCACGCTTGAGCTAACATTGTGCAGTTGTAGAAATGAAATATTAATTATGCATCATAAATACAGTGCTTGAAATAAGCCATTAATTGTGAAGTAACCAACTACGGTGAGGAAATTTACGCACTGACTTGAAAAAATATTTCGCATGTATGTATAGTTATTAGCCTCGAAATTTGAAAGCGCCCGCATAATTAATTAAAAATTAACAAGGCCTTAACTGGCCTAAGACACAGTTGTCTGACATCTATCTTTCACTAACAGAACAACGGTTGAAGACTACCATGTTGAAATGGGACAATACACATGGAAATATAGAAGTAAAACTCAAGCGCAGTAGTTCCCAAGTGGGGGCCCCGTAACCCCCCAAAGGGGCCACAAAGCAATTGTAGGGGGGCCACAACGTTAGGCTGAAAACTGATCTTCTTTCAATATCAATAAAACTAAAATCGCAAAAACTTTTTGATACATTTAATATCATGAAAAAAAAAATTGCCAAACTCTGAAAATTTAGGATGTGCTCCCAAACACTAACTCTGAAAAAAAAAAGGATTTTGGACTACAAAAACTTCTGGCATATTCAGGCCTCAAAGCTTTGAATATCGAATGAATCAAATGTCTAATTCCAGAGCCATAAAGTGGAGGGTTTCAAAATATCGAACATCAATGAAATCGTGTCAAACTCTCACCCTACAGGCTAGCCTTCATTACTAACATCAGTGAAAAAATTTAATAATCAAAACTTACAACTCTTCTACACATTAGCTGCTTTAATAGTTTTTTATTTCAACTTTGTGTCTGTTTATTAAGTTTAGTTTATTTCAGTACGATTTCTTTGAATAATCATTGAGGTGTGACTGGCCAGAATAATCTAATGCTAATGTAATGGTGTCAGTGCTGCTATTTTTAAACTTCAGTACAATTTCTTTTAATATAACCATTGAGGCGTGTCTGGTCAGAATTATCTAATGCTAGTATAAAGGTGTCAGTGCTGCTATTTTCAAACTCCCTTATTTTTGATGTTGAATCACACTGAAGTTAACTTGACCTCTTTTTCAACTGCTGCATAGTTTTTTAATGTGAATATTGTTTCAGATTCCATTTCTATGATCGTAATTTTCAAAAATCAGAATTTGAAAAAATGTAGTAATTCACCTTTCTCATACCTGATTTAAGACCAGGGCTTCAGAGCCGGTGAAATTTATATTCGACTGCCGACTTTATGTTGGAAAAAATTTTCGTTCCGGCTGAACGTAGGGAAAATTAAATCTTGATTATGAAACTCTGGCACCTGCAAGTTTCCTTAATTGTTCATTTAAAATGGTTAGGTAAAGCATATAAAAGGTTCGTGTGTGTGTGTGCACTCTTATCGTGAAAACGTTAGTTTGAGTACTAACTTCTCATTCACCGCTATGTTTCTTTATCATAGATGTGAGATAGCTTTGGCAATACAGTGGTTGCCTTTACTATAAATGAGTCTACGTTGCTTCTGAGTGAGTGTAAACACCTTGCTTTGAGCAAATTATTTCTCAGTCAAGTCGCTTCTGTACCGGGTCAAGGTTGATGTTTAATTAATTCAACTTTTTTCATTTTCTTCTTGTTTTATTAACACTGTACTTCTTAGCCCGGTGATGTTTATTCATTTTGAACTAATTTATTTTTTTTTTTTTTTCTTATTTTTATTCATTTTTGAGTGAATTCTGTTAAGAAAAAAGGGTGGCGTTCTCTTCAATGCATAATTTGCAATTCCGAATCCAAAATGTTTCTGAATCTGAATGTATCAGGCCATGTTCGGAAACATTTTTCCACAAATTATTGGGCATTCCAGAAGTATGTGTACTAATATGGAGGTGACTAATTTTGTTCGCCTGTTTTACATCAAGTTGTGTAAAGGGACTGAAACCTAAGGGCAGGGGGTATATTCACTTGACTAATACAAACAGTTTCCGGGACTCTTAATAGAACTAAAATAAGGAAAATTGGAATAAAATTATGGCCTAACTCTGACCTGGTACACATACTATATAATAAAAATTATGAATGAATAGCCCTGGTTTTTGTAGCAAGATAACTCTTTATATCTAAATTTTGTTTATAATGGTTTTTCTGCAAAAGAATAGGTTGCATAGAGCCCCATATTATGATCAGCGCTAGTAATTGTAGCAAGATTGCCCCCTTTTTGATAAAATTATGTTTTAATAATTATTACATCCTTCTGAGTTCTGACATTGAAGTAGATGTTGCGACTCCGAGGAGGTTCGAGTTTCATGGAAAGGATGCAAAACGGTTCTTTCAATGCTAAAGGTTGCTGACCCGTGCACTAGGCCATTATGCTGATAGTATTTATAGATTAGTATTAAATCATGATTTGTTATTTTTCATATTTTTTTTTTTTTGCTAAATTTATTCCTAATCATGTTTGTAAATACTAATCTAATTAAATTTCTAATTAAAAATGTTATCAATTTTTTTGTTAAAAATCGCTTTCCCTGGTTGCGGTAATTACACATAAGAGTCCACCACTCAGCCCAATAGTAGTTACCCTGGCGCAGCAGTTCCTAACAAGGGGCCGTCGCCGTTAAATAGGGGTCACAAGGTGCAGAACAGATTCTACTTGTCCCTTGACAAGAAAACTTCCTAGTTTCGTTGCTTGATAAGGTTGTTTCACGGGGTCTAATCACTTTATTGAGCATGAATTGTTTGAATTGGAATCTAACAATCATAATAACACTCTAAATACCACTGGGCCATGAGGCTTAGAAACCTTTGGAAGGGGGGCCACAAGCCATAAAAGGTTGGGGACCTCTGCTATATTGTCAGAGTTTAGCAAACTTGTGCAAAACTTTGACTTTATCCATTCATCCGTTTTCAAGGCGTTATTGCTTTGAACGAGATGCAAGTCTTATACACTTGTCAGGGTGGCTAACACGCGGTTCGAACCTGGGATCTCTAACTTGTGTCCAGCCAATACTGCCAGGTGCCACATCTTTTGCTGTGCGCGGCGGTGTGGCTCAACGGGCTAAGCGTTAGGAATACGCTCGCCACCGCACCTCTAATTACTCTGCGTGGGTTCGCAGGTTCGAATCCCAGGCAGGGATGGTTATGTGCGAGAGGATTGCTGGACTCCTCGCCGTCGTTGGGTGGTTCACGTAACCGCTGGTCGGTTACGGCTTCCTCCACCACCAAGTCCATGCTTCCGAAAACAAACAATATAACTAATCCCATACCCGACTTGGAATGGTAACCGGACGAGAGGCCGTGGTTCGCCATATGGATAAGCCGTCATATCGGCTTTCCTCTCCCCCGGGATAAATATGTAAATCCTATCCTATCCGATTATCAGATTTTTTATGTGTTCGCAACTTTTATCATTTCCTTTACTGGAGGTTTGGCAAGTTTCTGTATGTGCCAGCGCAAATTTACAATAATTAAAGCAAAATGTGGTAGATATGCATGTTGATCGATTTGTATTTTTGAAGGGGAAGTTCTGGAACAAGTCAGTTGGGAATTTAGATTTTTAATTGTTAACTTGACAAAGCTTTCTAAATTGACAGTTACAGGAGGTTTGCATATGCCGAGGTATTTGGATCAAAAATATGATTTATTTTTGGTCTATACCGGCGCCTAAGACATTACTCCTATTATATCTCTTCACGGGCCGTGGTTTGGAAATAACTGTTCTAATCCTTCGGAAGAGAGGATAATTGGCTTGTTTTTGCAAAATAGCAGACTTTTGCTTTGGAAATTCTAATCAGGTGACTGATCCATGTGGTCGATAGGAAGCTGCTGCCAGAGTCCCAAACACGATTTCGAAATTTATAACCGGTTAAAAGTCGTCGCTTGTCATATATTTAAGCCTACAGTCAAACTTCTGACTACCCTGCGTGATTCCCCACCCTGTAGGGGTAAATATGGGCGAGAGACTTGCGAAAACAAATAAAAACGACCCTGTGTCTGACTACCAATCCATATAGTATACGGGATTATTTAACCAGGTATTTGCTTTCAAATAGGCTCGAAACCCAGAATGAGATAATCATGTCAAAATAGTTAGGCTCACCGCTGGTAGGTGACCGCTTCCTCCACCATCAAGTCCGTGTATTTAAAAACAAATAATAATTACGCCGTGTTATCAGCTTCCCTCTCTTTGATGGCTAAATATGAAAATCATACTAGCTAAATATTTCCATTTCCCTCTCCAGCACAATAAAAACGCTATTACGCCATCCCATTGACAACTAAAGTTTAATTTAAAATGCAAGTATTTAATCAGTAAAAGTTTTACAATTGCAGAACGACAAAGCAAATAAATAGGATGTATCCATAGGTCATCTGGTAGAATATGGGTTGCGCAGACTATAAAGTGCCTTAGACGGTTTGTATCACAATTTTCGAACATCTATGGGGTCGCTAGTATGAATACATAGAAATAAATATCGTAGACTTGAAAGGTTTGAAAATGAGACTACGGCTCCAGTGAAAACTCAGGTACTCCCGAAGTATGTGAACAAGGCGGCGTACACCGAAACATAGTATATGTACCAGGTTAGGCCATAATTTTATTCCAATTTTCCTTATTTTCTATTACTAGTTCGGGGACTAGCCAAGTGTCTTCCGTAGTATTTGTGCCTGAGATTATGGCCTAACCCTAACTTGGTACACATACTACGTTCTGGTGTCTGTCATCTTTGTTCACATACTTCGGCAGTACCAACTCTCGTGCATGGTTATAATGCTATCGCCCTATTTTTACAAGCGGCCACCGGCATCTAATGATAAGGTTGGAACTTGGAACAACTTCTTATTTGGAAAAACGGTAAACGTAAGAAATTCTCTCATGTGCAAATCAATACCTGGGTGAAGTGGAACAAGATTCAAACTAGAAATGTGCAATCTGCGCTTAAACCAAAAAATTTGAAATGTTTGTACGAAAAAACATTTTCTCACAGCTTTTTGAACTGATCGTAATGACATGATCTGCCCATGTCTTGCCTCAACCAGTGAGTACTCCCGTAGTATGTGTACATGGTTTGGGTTAGGCCATAATTTTTTTCCGATTTTCCTTATTTTCATTCTATTGCGAGTTCGGGGACTGTCTGTGTTAGCCAAGTGAATATACCCCTGCCCATAGGTTTCAATCCTTTTGCACAACTTGATGTAAAATAGGCGAACAAAATTAGTTACCTCCAATTTGGTACACATACTTCTGGAGCGCCAATCAGTGTTTCTGAGCGATGAATTCAAACTATTATCTGACTTTGCTATAATCCTTTATTATCTCAGTAGCTCTTGGCACTTTAGGGGTCGTCTGTTACTTCCCTCAGAACTTCTTCAGTTCTGGGTGAGCGCCTTGCTTTGAGCAAATTATTTAAAATAAAAAATAAATATATATGTATAAAAGTTAAAAGGATGAGACTATTGTGTCATGTGGGTCAGGCAGATCAGAAGAATGCTGGCTGTGATCTGTAAAAAGGAAAAGAAACTCGTTGAATATTTGTCATTCATTGCAAGGGTTGCATGCTGCGGGTCACAAGTCTATAGTCTATAAAAACTGGCTAACGTATGTATCCCATACCCAACAAGGACTGATAACACTTTGTTTCTACCGTTTTATGTTCAAGATACCAGTGTAATTAACAGTGTAATTATATCTGTATCTTGATTATACGAACCAGTATCAACATCAGCCTCTTGCGGGCTCTCCCTTCTCAAAATAATTTAGAACTTACCGTGATCATTACAATCATGTTGTTTCGATCGTTTCTTCTGCGCTCGCTGTTTCTTCGTTTTCTTCTCGTACGCATTGACATCACTATCGCTAGAATTATCATCTGACGACGAGTCCTCCCCAAACATCCGAGGTTTTTCATAAATACAACAACCTGTATGTAATATTCGACAGTCTCAGTATGCTTTTGTTAGTTATTATTAAAAACTGATCCCACACAGAAAAAATACAAATGGCATGAATATACAAAACATGGGGAATGTAATATCTTCAACATGATAAACATCTTTATCAGATTATTTTAACGTTTATTGAAACTTCAATGGCTGTGGTGTTTCTAATCTGGTCACCCTGGCTACAGTTACCACTTGTTTGCTCCGAGATGAATCTAGATTACTTCTAGCTGAGTGTGCATAATGGCCATACATAATTTTATGTGAGTTCCCTTGGCTTTTATTTCAGTGTTTCGCTGTCATTTTGCTTAGATATTAATCTGTTCTACTTCTGAGCAGAGACCTACCTTAATCGAGGTGTAGTCAAAAAATAATTTTCTTACATTTGGAAGATTTCTTTTCCATGTGTTCATTGTCAATCGTTTCCTCTGTCCATCGAACTTTTTGGTCAGACTGAGGTTTGCGAAGTTTCAAAACGACGCTCGGGGCTCGATGGCTCCTGGAGAAAAAAATTGAATAAGTTGGTACTCAAACCTCCACAATTTTCAAGATTCAGCGCCCCACTTTTTTTGGAGGAGAGGAAGTCAATAAGATGGCCCCACTTCACGAAAACCTGGATTAAACAGAAGATGAAACAGGAGTATTGACTAACAAGCTGCAAGTTTAGCTTAGGATAAGACTTTCTCGTCAAATTTATACCGAATTAGAAAGAATTAGTTCTTCCATTTCAACGTGTTTCGACATTTGTTCAATAAAACAAACACTCTGTTTGTCTCTGAAACGAGGGCACAACTGCAGATCGTGTCTTGCTTGTCTCAAAAATAATTTAAACCAATCTTGTCGGCCACCACATGATCTAAATTGTGTTTCTTTGCTGAAAACTCTCGAATGCAAAAGTAAATTGTTTTACTTCGGTAAAATCGGATCACTTTCTCAGAGGTATCAATAGTCAATGGTGACGTTTTAAATTGTGCTTCTTTTGGTTATTGTGGCGATATGGAGGCCCAGATTGTCTCATGAATGAGGGGTTGCACTCACTGTCATAATTGTTGTCTTTTAATGTGGGGGCTATTCTTGAAATCAAAGAACTGTGCCGTACGTACACCCTAATTATGAAAATTTTTACTCCTTCACTCTGTGAGATGTTGTGGTTAATGTTTCTTCGCTTTGTGTTGTCCTCACTACCGTTACCATTATTGCCGTTTATGTCAGGAAATATTCCACTTCTTTCGAGGCAATTTTCGAAAGCAGTTGGACATACTACAGGAGTGGTGACTCCTCTACGGCCCATGGGCCGGGGCCACGGCCCATCTAATTGGGCCACATGGGCCGTGGCCCATAGCTTGATGGGCCGCGGCCCCATCAGGAAAAATTCAATTATCTTCACAAAATTTTCAATTTTTACCAAATTGTCAATATTCGAACCAAAAAAATATACTCCTGTAGTATGTGTACCAGGTTAGGGTTAGGACAAAAAAAATTCAGATTTTTTACATTATAGTTAGGATAGGATAGGATTTACATATTTATCCCGGGGGAGAGGAAAGCCGATAAGACGGCTTATTCATATGGCGAACCACGGCCTCTCGTCCGGTTATCATTCTTCTATTATGAGTTCGGGGACTGTCTGTGTTAGCCAAGTGAATAGTTTCTTTACACAACTTGATGGGCCGAGGCCCAATTCGATGGGCCGTGGCCCCGGCCCATGGGCCGCAGAGGAGTCACCACTCCCACTCTGGACATATGACCCCAAAACGAACCTTTTTTAATGAGGTACAAATTATAAAATTTAGGCAAAATTAAGTAACCATAAAGCTGTAAAAAACTCTTATTAATTCACCATTGTCTGTCCTATACAATCCATACTGTGAAGTTAGTCATATAGTAAGTAGCGATATGTAAAATAGATCAATTAATCAGATAAATTATATTCGTTTTATTGGTAAATTATTTTCCGTCAATTTTATTTTTGTCACTCTGACATAAACGAATATACGACGCCATTCCCGATGAAGTCTTATCTAAGGTTTTGTTTGCTCTCCTAATTTCATAATCAGTTTTTATTTTTTTTTTTTACCAATCATTTTATTGTTATCTGATTTATGGAGTCGAAATAAACTTATACTTAATACTTATAAGTCCGACGCCACAATCCACGAGGCATTTCACCAAAACGTCGTGGCATGTTGCTTTTTGACCCCGTATTGCCATGGCGATGACAACGAGGAGAGTTTATTCTACGGTAATTTGCTGTCTTTGGACAGACGGTTTTTGGTGTATTTCGGTGATTTTGCCGGATAAAACCAAGCTGGACGGCAGAACTATGACGAGCTGACGCGCATTACCTGAAGTAATAACAATTTATTATAAATACCATAGAATTCTTCCCACTACAGTCTACAAGACTAGTTGAATCTAATATTTTTCTCCTGACTATATTGTACATATCGTCGTTGTGTGTTACCGTGTTTTTTGTCATAGTTTTATTTGTATAGCGTATTTCATGTCCGTTATCCTATTATACCGCAACAGTCCTAAACTGCTGTTATAATTGTTAGGGGTGCATATCGCGTAAATGTCAGGTCTTAGGTCAGTGAGGTCTTGAACATTTTCTTGTCTCTTTTTTACTTATCGATTTTAATCGGTAAGTATGTTGATAGGTATTTGTCTGTCTGTATGTCTGTTAGATGCACGCGTTGCATGTGCATCCATCTTATCTCGGATCAGAAGCCTATAATTAGCGAGTTATCAATCAATTATTGATATAGTGATCTAGATTTTTGTAAAGCGAGATAATTTTGAGACCCGCCGAGTGTGTGTGTGCGATGCGCAGTGCGCAAGTTACAAGAGCAGATGAATCGAAACTGCAGTTTCTGTTTTGGGGGATCCCCTAACTATCGATCGATAAGTCTTCGGTTTCCAACCGATATTCTCGATTACTGTTTAATTATTATGTAGATATTGTTACATTTTTGGGGCAAATAAACATACATACATAATCATATTCATAACAGTTGTTCGTCTTTATTACCTGAACAAAATAAATAAAAATACAAGGTTAAATATGAGTATACCGTTGTATATTGATGAAGTGAGCTAGATATTGAAGAAGCAAGTTTGACCTCGGGAGACCAAACCGAATAATTTGTATTGATATTTGTATCGATTTTTCTGTATTCTATTTTTAAATCACATGAAACCCAATGTATATTTGATTATTTGAATTTGGGAAAGTAAAACAGTAGAGTAATTTTAGTTTTCAAAACTTAAATGAAGGCTCTTTCTGTCTTTTGACTATACTGCAAAACTTCGATTGTGATTGCATATTGAACAACCTTGCTCTGCTCTAAAATCATGTGACACTCGTTTCGTCTGCATGGACCAAGAAATTGACTTGGTGTATATGACTAACAATAAAGTTTTGGCGACTACCGGATTGTTTGATTATCTAGTTGTCCGAGTATGAAGTCTTTTAACTACCTAGGTATCACTGTGTGGGACCTTTAAGAGCGGATTTAGTAAATCTTTATTACTGGAGAACTATCTGCAAAATGGATATTACAGGAGTTTGTATTGAAGTATTGGATAATTTCTAGTCGGAAATACTATCATCAAGAAAAATAAATCTGTAAATGGGATTCCTGGACTCATCATGGTAGGGATATCTCTTCATTATACCTGTTTGAATATACTTGTTGTTTATAGCAATATTCGAAAGCCTAAGATAGTGACATATAGACTAGGACAGGGTGGTCCAAACCCAGATTCATTATCTGTGGCCTGCGTCGCATTCGCAGAGTAATAAAAGTGTTGTTTCATCATAAAATTAATGAGAAAAATGTCTTGACATATCGTTACATCACTAATGTCACTAAATTGACTAGTGTTATGGTTAGCTGAGGCAACTAGCAAAATTGAACGATGTGTTTGGCAGGTTAAATTGTTATCTGACTTTTTATCTTTTGGCTAACAATTTTAACATCATAGAAAACTAGAAATTGAATATGTTCAATTAGCCAAGGTTGGCTATGCCTGATAACTAAACATTATTAATGTTATGGACTAACATTATATTTTGTCTAATGTTATTACCTGACAATACATGTTCGCAACCAGCCTAAACAGTATTGCAAAAATTCTCTAACCTAATTTTTGGTAATCAATCAATCTGCAGTTATTTTTTAAATTAGAGTTTGGAAAAAAAGGCTGACAAATTCAAAAAGATTTTTACCTGGACGTATGGGGTAAATTAAATTAAATATATTAAACATCATTGACTGTGATAGGTGCATACGGCGATTTGAAGGGTCGGCTTATATGCGAAATTTTATACATCCACTATCTTAAAGCTTTTTATGGGGTCGGCTCATGTGCGAGATGTACTTATACGTGAGGATATACGATACATTTGCTGATGCACTTTTTTCGTTATGATTATGAAGAGTTTGAAATGTTACACTAAATTTTAATATATGAATACTTTCGCAGGTTTATGCATGTTTTAGCTTGATAATTGACAAATAATGATGCATGTGTTTGCACAATATGTGTTTGTTTTGTATTGCACTATTTACGACATTATTGTGGCCTGCGAACAATGGAAAAATAATTTTGTGGCCCCCGGAGCTGTTATTTGTCTTATTCCTTTTAAAAACTGACCAGTGCAGTTTTCCTGCCCTGTCGGCTTGGAGGGCAATAATCCCTGTCGTGGTTCGCCATATTGTTAAGACCATATTTCATTTTAAGACTCGTAAAATACCAAGTTTCCGTGAACCCGATTTCGTACTTAGGTAATATAATATCTAAAGAATAATTCATTTTTTATGATTATCGTTAAATATCATTATCTACCCAGACTTGGCCCTATTCAAACTTTTTTTAAATTTATCGACGACTTAAATACTACAGACACTCGATCAAACGTGCGTCTATCTTAAACGATAAAAAATGGACCGAAAATATGTAATCTTTTGAAGGTGACAAATTTTCACGTTTTGCGATATACCTGAAAATGGTATGATAATATTATTCGTGAATAATATTTGAGCTAAATTAATCGCAAGTTACATTTAACACCTGGCTTTTGGTTTACATCAGGGGTCGCCAACCTTTTGTCGCTCGCGGGCCAAAATTAAGGGTTGCAAGTCATTGGGGGCCGCACATATTTTTAGAATGTTGAAAACCGAACGGATGATACTTTTTATAATTAAAAATCAAGCAGTGATACATCTCTAGAATAGAATAGAATGGGATCCAAAAACCAGCTGATTAAGCTGTGAAGCAAATACTGTCAGCTTCAAGGAATCTTATAAGTTTGCCATTCTGGAATTAGGATAAGCTAGGATAGGATTTACATATTCATCCAGGGTGAGAGGAAATATGGCTTGACCATATGGCGATACACGGCTTTCAGTTACCATTCCGATTAGTTAGTTATTTGTTTTCGGAAGCATGGACTTGATGGTCGAGGAAGCCGTACCGACCAGAGTTTACGTGAACCACCCAATGGTGTAGAGGAGTCCAGCAATCCTTCGCACATGCCCATCCCCACATGGGATTCGAACCTGCGCACCCACGCAGAGTAATCAGAACTGTGGTGGCGAGCGTATTCCTAACGCACGATGAGCCACACCGCTGCGGAAAACTGTTTCACAAATAATAATCACTTATGATTGTGTATGGACTGCATTACTAGAGCTTGCAAATACTTATTATTGGTTGTTCAGTTTTTTATATTTTTCTTTTTCATATAACTGTGGAAATGATTTAATTTTACTAATTTTCGCATTTCTTTCTATTTTATTTGTATTGTATTGTGTCTGGTATATTCGATGTTTTTATGCCTTTTTGGTTAAGGTGGGTGGAACTCAACTATGAAATTTGTCCCCTGGGTACTAGGTCTATCTTGGGTAATGTACGGTACTCGGGTCATATTTTCTTAGTTAGTTTGCTTGATGGAAGCATTTGTGCACTTTATGTTGTAGAATAGGTTGAGAATTCTGGGAAAACTTACCGGCAGTTTCTTCCTTGTCCATATACCTGTAAAAATAATTTATTTTGAAATAATTTTGTATGAGGATTTTATTTGGTTTTATTACATTTGCATGGTATTGTGTCTGTATGTTTTAGCACAGTTTTTGGCAATTGCTCGGGGTCGCGAGATGTTAGAAATATTTTTGGGGTTGTGCCAATCGCGCCAGAAAGTGCTTACAGACCTGAGATAGGTGATATTAGTCCGTAAGTGGTTCAGCGCACAAAAAAGAACTCTGGAACTAGGCTTTTAGGATAGGATATGATTTACATATTCATCCTGAGGGAGAGGAAAGCCGATAAGACGGCTTAATCATATGGCGAACCACGCTCTCGTCCGGTTACCATTCCATGTCGGTCATGGGATTAGATAGTTATTTGTTCTCTGAAGCATGGACTTGATGGTGGAAGAAGCCGTAAGCGACCAGCGGTTATGTGAACCACCCTAAGGCGGCTAGGAGTCCTGCAATCCTCTCGCATATAACCATCCCCGCGTGGGATTCGATCCTGCGAACCCACGCAGGGTAATCAGAGTTGTGGTGGCGAGCGTATTCCTAATGCTTAGCACGATGAGCCACACTGCCACGCCGCTTGTGTTAAATGGAGTTCTAAATACTTTACTGCTGGTTGTTGTTCTCAGTTCAAATCTGTATCTTGGTCAAAGTTTCAATTTTGGGGTGCAAGCACTTGTGCACTGAGACCTGTGTTCCACCATGATTAGGGCCTTTTCAACAAGAGCCATAATATTGGCAACGAATTTCATGTGTGGGCAGTCGATCTCGAATGCTTTTTTTTGTAAATGGAAAGTTGGGATAATTACGAAATGTAAGCAGTGGGTTAGAGAAAGTGAGATTTACAGAAATATTGCTCCATTTATCTTTTGTCATTTCGGATCATATTTTGGTTTTAGTTTCGAAGCTGTTTTAGTTTGCGGTACCCCCCAAAGTATGTGTACCAGGTTAGGGTTAGGCCATAATTTTAGGTACAAATACTACGGGAGTCACGTGTCTAGTCTCCGAACTCATAACAAGGGCCATAATTTGTTTATGCAACGGCAGGTGATTTTCTTTTGGTAAAAGGAAATTGTTCTGGATTAAATACTTACCAAACTTTAGGAAGCTGGTTAGAGAAAGTGAGTTCACAGAAATATTGTTGGTCACGATTCGTGACTCATGAATGTAATATTTTTTTACAAACATACAAACCATCTCAGCTGCATCAGATGTCTGTGCACAAATGTAAGATACAAATTAAACCAGGATGTGCTAAATAGGCCTATAGTTATCATACAGACATAATGATGCACACATTTCAGAAATTCTTCTGTTTAAAATCAAGAGTGGGAATTGTTGTCTTGTTCTAGAATAGCAATGCAATTTGTCACAGTAAAACCATAGTAGCTTATGTCACATTTTTCAGAAATTTTTATTTTATCTGTTGTCATTTCAGATGATATATTGGATTTAGTTTCGAAGCTGTATTTGTTTTAGTTTTGATTTGAGATAGAGTACTTCCGAAGTATGTGAACCAATATGGCAGACACCGGAACACAGTATGTGTACCAGGTTATGCCATAATTTCAGGTGCAAATACTACGGGAGTCGCTTGGCTAGCCCCCGAACTAAATTTGGAATGAAATTATGGTCCAACCCTAACCTGGTATACTACGTTCCGGTGTCCGCCATCTTGGTTCACATACTTCAGGAGTACCTTAGATATAGTACCTTAAAGTGTCGCATAAGCAAAATTGGTTCTACTGCAGCGATTCAGGTTGTAATTACCTCTTAGTAGTTGAAGCTAACGAAGTGCTCAACCCAATATTCACTCTTTCTTGTATTTCTTCTTTCTCTCAATACAATAGAGTATTTTGCAATAAAGAAACAGTATAATATTATCTCCAATTATCGGAAACATGAGTGACCGACTAGAAGATGTAATCAGAGGATGTGTGAGACAATTTGCCTCAACTGTTGATTTCACAACCTTCGCACAATCTGGGAACGGACTCTCCCTCAGTGTGCAAGATGTCACGACGGTCATTGAAAACCACAGATTCTCTGTTGAAGAACAGAAGAAAAAATTGTTCTGGCTTTGGGTTGAAAGAAACCGACCGAATGTAACTGCACAAAGGATAAGGAATCTTGTTACGCGATACCATGCAGCTGAACAACAAGGCGCTGCCGCCCCTATTGACAGACTTGAAGATGTTTTTCAAGATGTTATTAAACGATTTACATCCAAGGATTTCAAGCAGTTTGCAAGATCAGGGCAGGGATTATCTCTTACTGAGTATGAAGTTGACACTGTCACAGAAAATAATAGATTCTCAGTGGAAGAGCGCAACCTTAAATTACTGTGGAAATGGAGACATTCTAAGTATCCGAATACTAACAATGCAGCAGTGATAGCAAGAATAAGAGCAGTGGTTGGGCTTTATGTTCAAGATGCAAATCAAGTAGAGGAAGAGCAGATCATTCAGGAAGATCGAGACAGAATGTTGGAATCATTCAAAAAACTTTCTGTGGAACCAACTCAAACAACTGAAGTTTCAGAAGAAAAAGAATTTCTTGAAGTCGTGAAAAATTATACAAAGCAGATGTTGGAATCTAGATTGAAATCCGCCAGTGAAAAAACAAAAATGGATGATTTTATACTTCCCAAGGTTACCGAGTTTAAGGAATCCAAATCCAACAAACAGAGTAGTTTGCAATCAGTGGATATCACGAAGATTCATTATGATAACTTAGTCAACCGTGTGATGTTGCTAGGAGACACAGGCTCTGGAAAAACAACATTTTCAATGAGATATGCATCGTCAGCATTGGAAAATAAATTACATTTTTTGGAATGAAATTAAAATGGTTTATTTTTGTGGATGTTTCTAATTTAACAAGGTGATTCTCAATCAACTGCTTTTGATCTTCTATTCGTTCAACAACTTGGTTCGAAACTTCCAAAACGCCTTCATAAAGTTGGACAAGAATGGTTTGAACAAAATTCAAAGCATATCCTATTTGTAGTTGATGGGTTGGACCAGAGTCTGAAGCCTTTTGCAAATAATTATGGAAGAATTGAAGTGGACACTCTAGCGGAAACCAACACTATTCTTGCTAATATTTTATCCGGCCACATGTATCCAGGAATGAAGATTTTGTCAACGACTCGTTGGAATGTTTATTGGAAGTTGCCTCCATCTCTCAAGGCCACCTTGAATCTCACCTTAGGGGGATGGGATGATGGAACACTGGAACTTCTTGCTGGAAGGTTATTTAGTCCTGACGCAAGAAAATATTTGATGATTTGAGACGTGAAGCACCAGGTTTTGTTTCAAACCCGATGTTTTTTTCTAACTTGGTTAGAGTTTTGAAAGATTTCCAAGAAATCGATATTGATACTTCAACAAATTGATGGTTTCTGTTTGAAAACTTTTTTCAGGATCTCGTCATGGACAAAAATGTTGGAAGTCTTTTATTTGGAACTCATGAAGTTGGCTTACCATGGAATGATAGAGAATCGATTTGTTTTTCACTGCAAGCTATATTAGATCACTAAAGTTGAATATGAATGACATGCGTGGTCTTGTTGAGATGGATGCTGAACACTCGATTTGTTGAGTATGTTGCGGGTGACAGACGACATCAGCTTACGGTTTTCACACCAGAGTATAGGAGAGATATTGCTGCCCTGTATGCCTGTACTCTTGATTTTGGATGAATCAAGAATTTATCGAGAATTATTATGAGAAATCAGGAAATGGAAGTCGTTATAAAACATACTTTTGGAAATTATTCTCAACAAATCAACTTCAGAAAAAGCAGCTAATATCTTCCTGATAACTGGCATATCAAGTCTGAATACCTGATGGACTACTTGAATAAATTATTGAAAGGAAAAGTCATTTCAGATAAACGAGTCGTGACTTTATTGCATGATTGTGGTCCTGATGTGATCAAGAAAGTTTGCTCACAAAATAGAAAAGATGGATTTGATGTCAGTCCAACTTGGAGATCAGCATGCAGTGATGTCTGTTGCTGATCATAGTTTTTCATTTCATACTTTGAACTATTGAGATTGGAAATACATCCTGGAATTATTATTTCTGCAACATGTTCTTGGTTCTGTGCAGAATGTTTCAGTGTGAATTTCTTCCATCTTTATCAATTGTGATTCTGTATGCTGAGAATCTTCGAATCCTGAATGAAGCCGTGATTGAAGGAACCTAAGATTAGGTGGACCTTGTATAGAGAAAGTCCAGCACTTGAACCTCCTGGTTTATTCTTATCTAATTGGATGGTTTGTATGTGGTGCGGAAGGCTTGAACTGAGTGGCTGTGACCTGAATGCAGAGAAATAAGTAAGATAAACCAGCAGATCATTGAATATGGATGTGAGGTTGAATTCATTGAATATTTGATGCGGATCCTAACATGGATGCAGAAGCATTTCAACAATTGCCCCAATTTTTAGGAATGCAAGACTGAAGATATCACACTGGATGACTGTGACCTGAATGCAGATGAAAATAAGTAAGAATCAAGGCAGTCCATTGAATACCGGTTGTCAAGTTGGATTTCATTTGGATATTTATAGGAATCCTAATACTGGATGCCAGACCCGCATTTCAACAACTGAGCAAAGTTTTCTGAAAATCTGAAGGTTAAAGATCTGTGGACACAAGATTGCATTCCAACCATTGAGCAGTTATCAGATTTTTGTTCAAGTTTAGAAAATGAAGATGTCAAGTTGTCTCGCTTAATCCTGGGAAGATCAACTAAAGAATCTCTCACTGATGATGAACTGATGATTGTTTCTAGATTGGTTCAGAGGGTGGAAGAGCTCGGGTTTTCTTGTCAAAAGTTGCCTGAGTCAAAGATGGGAATTCCTGATTAAGGAAACTGCGAGACTTTGTCCAAGTGCAAAGATAAATAGTGACTCATGGACTATCTATATAAGAAAATCCATTGTGAAATGCTGAAGTCGAATTATTATTTCAAGAAATTCTGAACAAGCTCAGTGAAGCGTGAGTTTCCAAGCATGAAGCATCCAAAGATACTTCACAAATATCCAACCTATTTCCAATTAACCCAAAACCACAAAATACTGTTGAATACCGGGCAATCCTGCATTTCATCTTGCGAGGCCAACACTTCAAATCAGGGGTGTGTAACTTTTAAATATCGGAGGGCCAAAACAAATAACTGGCCAAAAGCGTGTGCCGAATCTTTATTTCTTGTTATTGATCGTATGGCTTTATTAAGACTCCTTGCGGAAATGATGAGTTGAGACGCATAAATTATTGGAGAAAATTGCTTTTCAAATTTACTAACACTCAGACTTTAAACGAAGTCGATGGGACATTTGCAGATGGTTTTCTTTCCCAACTACCAAATTTGCTTTAATGAAAATGTTAGCAATTTGAAGCCCATTATCCAAGTGTTTGTCTGTCAGAACTGATTGATAGGGGATTTCATAACGCCCATTTTAGAGCAAAATTGTTTGCACAAATATATTTAGCCAAAAAATGCCATTTTCGAATTTTTTTTTCAACATGCAAAGTATCTTGGTTGAATTAATTTCAATAAAAAAATCACCAACATTCATTTTCAAATACTTTAAATCTGTTTTACGAAATGGACTGATGACACCATACGTATAGAATAAGTATAATAGGCCGGACACCATTCTGAATTGGCACTTGTCTGCGCGTGGAAAATTTTTTTCTTGCGGGCCGCAGTTTGTACACCCCTGCTTTAAAAGGAGGAATCAGACTATTATTTCCACTGGTATATTTATTCTGAATTCTGATTAGATTTATTAGAAACTTTTCATTCTACATATTTTGACTTGATAGAACATCCATTTAGACGTGTCACGTGCATATTCTTAATTAAATTAAACTGAGAGTTATACATTCTTATTTAGTGTGGCAATTTTTTTTTTCAGTGTGTGTTTATATTTTTAATAAATATCTTCAAATATTTTACTTAAGTATGCTTTTGTAACTTTTATTCAACTGTTTTGAGGTAACTGATGCACAACTTGCACAAGTTAAATTATAATACTTTTTGATCCCTAATGCAACCAATATGTCACAATTCTATTTCTCATCACTGTTCTTTGTTGATGAAGTATAATGCCCCCATTTTTTATACATTCTTTTATTACTGTAAATATTAACTAATCTGTGTATTCTTGTGATTTAGCTTACTGTAGGCGATAATATATTAAGTCTTGTTTTTACAAGAGCATTTTGGGATTTATAACTCATATAGAGATGTAACCTGGATATACTGGGAGTAGCTGTACCTGGGTATACTGAGCTGAACAGTCTGGTGAATGAAACGAGTAATTCTTGAATGGTTTTCATATTTAATTTTTTGATGAATTTCCAAATTTTCTTTGAATTGAAACTGGTTTCGTAAACAGGTAAAAACATAGTAAATGCTCGTAGAGGGAGAATGTTCAATAAGTGGTCACATTTGGGCACAAAACTCTGTATTTTAAATATTATTTAATTTGGAGGTGTTTTTCTGATTGCGGATATGGCATAATACGAATGCATTGCCTCAGCGTAAATTAGAGATAAAAAACTGAGTAAATGGAAATGAATACAGATATAAAATGCTATTTTT
The DNA here is from genome assembly GCF_013122585.1 of Styela clava. Taxonomy (NCBI): domain Eukaryota; kingdom Metazoa; phylum Chordata; class Ascidiacea; order Stolidobranchia; family Styelidae; genus Styela; species Styela clava. Next base: position 42,368 of record NW_024102657.1, read on the forward strand.
TCTGATGCTGCAACGGCTCTCACCCCTGCGTAACTGTTTTCCCGATATTTCTCTCGCTTTCATTTTGCGTTATAAAGGTGTCTCTACTAATTCCCGGTGTCTTATGATTAGCCATTTCATGCATGGTCATAACTGAAAAGTTATTATCTGGAGTAACAATGACGTTTTATAAAGTGACGTTTTTGAGAGAGTACACAATGAGAAAAAGGCAAATTTAGTGTCAACATTAAACGGTGGTTCTATAAATAGAATCGATTGGAATCTGGTGAGTTGGTAATCACAGAAACATGGTACAAGTAGCTCAAAGCAATAATGTCAGTTCCGAATTTGTGACCTCCTCAAATTCAATTTTGATTTATTATCACGATTCACTTTGAAATATATCAATTTATAATTTTTAATACCCTTAACATATGCCCATAGTTATATTGAAAAATGTCAGATTAACAATTCTTTTTCCTGGAAATAGCTGGACTGATATTGAAGTAGCAGGAAAAGTTACAGAATAACATTTGTTCAAGCATTAACTGGACTTAGTTAAATAAAAGTCTCACTGCCATGGTAATAAATACCAAAATGAAACTACAGGATCACGAGTTTCGTCATAAAAGCATGGCTCAAAATATGATTTATATTAATATTGGCGTATCGGCCGATATATCGATATCGACGTCAAAAAGTGATATCAATCGAGCTCTCCTTGTAACTGAAACCAATTTTTTTTATCCCTCTCCCTCCCTTCCTCATTAAATAAAAGTTTCTTTCCTGCTCAGAAGATCTCGCCAGACATGCTGGAAGATGATAATTTTTTTGACCTTATCACAAGACTTCAAGGTCGTAGGATGGACGACCAACAATGTGAAATGAGAGACGACCAATCTGAATTACCAGCGTTTTTAAGACCAACCCCCCAGATCCCCCCTCAAATCATCACCCCGCGGAGAATGGGGCAGTGGAGGGAACGAGAACCCATTGGAAATGATGGGGGTGAGTCTTCTTCCACAATTTTTTTTTAAATTGTTGCGAGTGGTTAACCCTTGGGGAAACAGTAAACAGAGGACATAGTCACTCTACGATGCAGCTAAAGAGAATATTTTTTTTAATGGATCGTTGTGTTATTATGTTGTTCTTTTTACTTATCGATCTTAAGATCGGTAAGTATATTGATAGGTATTTGTCTGTATGTATGTCTGTCTGTATGTATGTCTGTCTGTTAGATGCACGCGATATCTCACGAAAGCGAGATTGAATCTGCTCCAGATTTTGCATGTGCATTCATCTTATCTCGGACCAGTAGCCTATTGATTTTGGGCGAATTATGTCGTATAATTAGCGAGTTATCAATCAATTATTGATATAGTGATCTAGATTTTTGTAAAGCGAGAGAATTTTGAAACCCGCCGAGTGTGTGTGTGCGATGCGCAGTGCGCAAGTTACAAGAGCGGATGAATCGAAACTGCAGTTTCTGTTTTGGGGGATCCCCTAACTATCGATCGATAAGTCTTCGGTTTCCAACCGATATTCTCGTTTTTCTTGTTGCTGTGAAAAAAATCGCTCTTGTCAATGTTTTCAAGTTTATACAAAGCTCAGAGATTTGTTGTCATTTTATGCCGATGGCTGAAAATTCTTCAAAATCGTAGAAACAAGAATTTGACTTCATCTTTTGGTTCAATAACTGTACAAGAAATGGAAGATGCTAAGAAGATAATTTTAAAACTTATGCAGTGTCAAGTGTATCCAGATGAAATCGAAATATTGAACAAACCTAAGAAATTCGATACTGTAAAGAAATCTTATCATTATTCAAGCTTGATCCATGTATAAGATCTGATGGATTGTTGAGAATTGGGGGAAGATTAAAAGATTCAAGTTTGCCTGAAGAATTGAAGCATCCTGTTATATTGCCCAAGTCTCATCACAAGCATTATCATGAAGTCGTGAAACATCAAGAACGTGGAATAACACTCAATGAAATAAGATCTGCTGGATTTTGGATAGTTTCTGGTATTACCGCTGTCTCAAGTTTTATACATCGCTGCACAAAATGTAGAAGACTTAGACGAACATTTCAAGAACAGAAAATGGCTGTTTACCAAAAGACAGAATGGATGATAGTCCATGTTTTGTGATTATTTCCCCTTCAAGTTCAACGTCAGCGCGCAAGTTACCATGGAGGTGTTTGGGAACGTCAAATTCGAAGTATTAGATCAGTTCTTTCATTCATTCTGGAAAAGAATGGAAGGCAACTAGATGAGGATTCTCTTCGCACTCTGATGGCAGAGGCTGAAGCATTTGTTAATGGACGTCCTCTAGTTGTGGATATTTTGTCATGTCCTGATTCACCACTGCTTCTGACGCCTAATCATTTGTTGACTGCGAAGACAAGACTTGTACCACCACGTGTGTTTGGAAGGGAAGATTTGTACTCGCGTAAAAGATGGAGGAGAGTACAACATTTAGCCAATGAATTTTGGATTCAATTTTGTAAAGAATATTTACAATCACTTCAAAAGTGGAACAAAGTTCAACGTGACCTGAAAATTGGTGATTTTATCATAGTCGTTGACGAAAATACACCAAGAAATCAGTGGAAGACGGCAAGAATTGTTGATGTCTATCCTGATGCAGATGGTCATGTCCGAAGAGTTCGATTTCACATAGGAGATTTAACACTCGATGAGAGAGGGAAGCGTAAAAAGGATGTTCTTTTTCTTGATCGTCCAATCCAAAAGTTGATTCTTTTCTTGGAGAGTGGAGACACGGGAGAAGATTCCCGACGAGGGAGCCAGAAATAGACATTGTGAAGATTGTATTTTTATTTTAGTATAGAAATAGCATTTCTAGGGGAGCCATGTAAATGATGACTCAGCCGTCATTTTATTTATTGGCCTTTGTCGCCTCATCGTGGTACTTTAGATTGTTGCGCAAGTTTGTCTCGTGGTTGCGCCATTTTCAGGATTTTGGTGAACAGGCTGACAGGGTTTTGTGCTTCTCTGATTTGGTCTAATATATTCATCTTTTTCCGTGCAGTTGAGATTATTTAAATATTAAATTGAAGTATCTGCTTGTTTGTGATATTATTAGCCGAAAAAATCGGTAAGTCATATTTTATGTAAAGATATTTCTGTATTTAGGAATTCATTTGCTGAGTGTTCCTACTTGCTTAATATAGGATTTTCATTGCAAATTCATATTAGTATAGAATAAGTAAAACACTGTGGACAAGTTATTGTCTGCTCTTTATTCATCAGTTATTCATACCTTCTTTATCGTGTGATCAGGTACAGGAAGCCTATACAAAATTTTGCCAATGTCTCTGGTTTTGCTTATAAGTTGACTCCTATTTTAATTGCAATTTACACACTTCATCAGTTCATTGTGACTTTATATTGGAACAGACACTATTTTGGAACGCTTCATAACATCTATTTCATTCTGTCATTTTTGAACACGATTTGGAAGTAACATCAAAACATTGTGTGGACAGTTTCTTGGGGTATCCAGGTTTCAGTGAGTGCAGAAGTGAGGTAAACGACGGTCTACACGGCGGAACATATGACTGCAAGTCTGTGACGAAAGAATTGAATAAGATAAGACTGTACTGCTGTAAGACTCGTAGCATCGTGAACAGCGGCCGTAATAATGATTGATGAAAGATTCATTCAGATTCTACGTCCTTCAATGTGAGTTTGACGTATCGTTTGTACTGAGCTTCATAGCAGGAAATATGCAAAAGTAAGTAAAAACAGAATAGAATATAAAAATTGGCCCATTCATTCGTTTCCTATTCTGATGAGTTTTTGATAATCAAGTGATCTGCGATGTATACAAATCAGGGATGGACCAAGCAGTCTCTAGTCGAATAAACATCATGTTAGATTTGAATTGATGATGATAAAAATAATGTGATAAGATCTATGAAACAGATCCTGTTAGATAAATTTCATCCCATATTGTTGCTAACAACCGTGCCATAAAACCCCACTCCCTAATATCACTACCATTTAATTTTACGTTTTACCTGCATTCTCAAAATGGTGTGCAGGATTAAAAAGTATTTATTGGTGAAATAGGTATTTTGTTTCCCAGTACTTTAAAATAATAAACCACTCAAATCATCAAGTATTTTAACATAATTTTGTTTGTTTTATAGCTTGGAGAGAAGAAGAAATTAAACCATGGTGTCTGCTATGATGACAACAAAACGGACTCTACATGATTTGGTTTTATCTTGAGTAGGAGATACTCAACCTTACCGGTGTAGTTGTTGAAAACAAATTGAATATTTGAATTGATACCTCAAACAATGTTAACAAATTGAATTTTTATGTATTCACATTGATTTTTGCAAATTTTCTCTTGAACCTCTGAACCAGTTCCAGTCAAACGAATCTTACAATTTCCTTATGATATCTAATATCTTACATATGTTTCATAATTTGATTTCATATATGCGTTTGTACTACAGTTACTTTTTTATATATCTATGATGACTTATATTGAAAAAAACAGTCTTAAGATTGAACATTTATCCCTGATATCCATTACGCTGAATATAAATAAAGTAATTACCGGTATTAGGAAAGTCTCAAGATGCTAACAAAAAGGACTCCCTCAGAGATGAATCTTATTTCCAAAAAGAGTATGTAGGGATCCTGCCAATCTGGTGTTTGCATTTTTTTTTTCATATTTTTCAATAAATGAAACAGTTAATTGCATGGATCTTGTTTTCTGTTAGGGATGATTTATAACCGGGAGAAGAGTAGTTTTGTATGTTCGTTCCCGTGGGAGTATTGGGACAATACTAGTTTGATCAGGACAGTGGTCGTGATACCATGTTGTGCCTGCAATTTGTATTACAAATCTAAAACATCGTATAGTGTGTAAACCCCTGTCAATTGCATATATCAGTACGGACTTTAAAACTCATTTAATAATAGCATTCGAGTCACTGGTGAAATTATTCACTAATCGATCGAGTGGAGCAGTTCAGGCCAGGCATTGATATACACATGATGAGGTGATAAAAAAGAAAGGTAATATAATTCTAATAATAATATGATATAAATAGACCCATTCAAGAATCTATATTTCTCGAACCAGCATCTCTTTCTGAAATAATCAACATTTCAAACCAATTTAAAACCTGGAAAAGCAGTTGGACCTGACAACATTCCTTCCACTTAAAAGTCATGTATGATATTATTGCACAGACAATACAAACATTTTTCAATGCATCTATCGAGTTCGGTATTTTCCCTGATGCTTTAAAATGTGCTAGAGTAGTGCCCGTTTTCAAATCTGGTAACAAAAAGCATATATCGAATTATGGGGGAATCTCAGTGCAACCAATAATTTCAACTGTTTTTGAAAGATTAATAAATAACCGGTTATTATGTTTTATAGAAAACACCAGTGGCGGCGCGTGGTCATTTTGACAACCGGGGCAAGCTACTGCGGGACCAAGTCACCCCTATCTACGGGGACAGGATGAGCGCTGTAAGTTCTCCCATCATTTTATGAGTATAAAAACCATTCCATCGGTAACAACCAATCGGCAAAAGCGACAGTTTTTAACGATAAGAAAGTGTCTTTAAAACCGGTCCAAGTCAAGGGATTTATAAATATAGACATAGTTTATTTTGAAACCTCTTTCAAAAGGAAAGGCAATATTTACCCAGATAAATACAATGACATATTAACAGAAACTTCGGGAAAGCAGACAAAACCTAAAATAAGGTTTAAAACGTTACTATGAAGAAAGGAAAGTTAATGCAAAGATAAGGACATGCGTCGCTTACTCATAGATATATATGCTGCTAGACTTCTACTGCTTGAACATATATGCAACACGCCGCGGTTTCTTGGAAGCAAAATGCTCAATAACGCGCTGATTAAAGTCATGCATCCCAGAAATATCGTCTCTGTGAATGGATAAAACAGCCAAGGAATTTAATCCATCTTTCTTCATTGTGTTTCTGAGATACGTTTTAATACGCTTCAGCGTGCTGAATGTTCGCTCTGCGTCGGCGGAAGAAATAGGCGTCGTCAAAATGATGTCCAGAAATTTTGCAGACGCCGCAAAGGTAGTTACTAGAGTGTTATCTATGAGGAACCCATAGAGCGCGCAAGTTGATGTGATGTTCAAAAAAGTTTGATTGGTGTATATACATCGCAATTCATTTTCCAATTTACCCACGTTTATCATGGGGTAAAATTTGGAGACAGTAGCCAACAAAAATTAATTTTAAATAACTGAAACTTTGTACATCATAGATCTGGTTATGATATTGTGTTTTCCAGTGGCGGCGCGTCAATAGGGCCAACCGGGGCAATGCCCCTGTTGTTTTTTCGGTATAATAAAACATATTCGAAAAATACCTCAATATCGGTTGCACAGACTGTCTACACTAGCCATATTCTCCCGACATGGTTCATTTTTCGCTCGCAAAGCCTTCGCCGAACGTCGACGGGGCGACGCCGATTTTGCCCCGGTTGCTCATTGTATATCGTATTCTCTCTTTTATCTTCCACTCGCCGCGTTTGTTTTCTGTTTCTTTTACTAAATCATCGGGGCTAGCCCCGAAATTATGACGACACAATGCCGACGTTTCTTACAACAACGTGTTGACATATTCACGCATTCCTTCTCGTTCGTTGGTTGCTTGAAGAGTTGATAGTTTCCTCGCCTTCGTTTTTGTCGTTTGTTTCGCTATTTGAATCAGTTAGAGACCTTTAGTCCATTTTCTTTCAATTTTCCACATTCCTTTTGAGCTCCTCACTTCTTTCCGGCTTCGCATTTCTTAGCCTTAGACCTCATAATGAATAAGGTTGATGCACTACTTCGCACTCCGTTTTCGCAGCTGCCACTGGAACAAAAATTAGAGGTACAACGTCTTGGGCCTTATCAACCAAAAAATTGTTCACTGGAACAATCCCATGACGGAGGAAAGCGTCGGCGTACATTCTGCGCAGAAACTTGGTATAAAAAACACGAATGGTTGTGTTACAGCGAGGACAAAAATGCACTTTTTTTGTTTTTATTGCCTACTTTTTGCTACCGCCCGTGACTCACGTTGGTGTAAATTTGGTTTTAAAGATCTTAAACATCTTTCCGAGCGTGCCAGGGATCATCAATCTTCTATGGGGCATCTGAACAATGCAGTAAAATACTGAACATTCGGAAATGTTAATATTGCAGCACAGTTGGACGAAGGATGCGCGGTTTCTATTCGTCGGCACAACCAAAACGTCGAGAAAAACCGCCATGTTCTCGGTCGATTGATAGATGTTTTGAAGTTAATTGGTTGTCACGAGCTGTCCCTCCGTGGGCACGATGAACGGGCTGGCTCTTCTAGTAGAGGGGTATTTTTGGATATGGTGGAATACACCGCATCCCTAGATACAGTATTGAGAGATCATCTTGATGCCGCAACTGTTTCGAAAGGGACATCTAAGGATATCCAAAATGATTTGCTCGACTCAATGTATAAAATTTATTTACAACATTTGGCTCTGGAAATTGAGAATTGCCAGTTCCTTTCGATTCAGTCTGACGAGACAACTGACATCACGTGCGTTTCCCAACTGGCTGTGATTTTTCGGTTTGTGAAAGATGGTAAACCTACGGAGAGATTTCACAGCTTTGTACCAATCGTTGATTGCACGGCTTGCGGGATATCGGCTGTACTGAAAGAAGTGTTACAGTCTTACAACGCGAAGTCAAAATTGATAGCTCAAACTTATGACGGCGCGGCAGTCATGAGTGGGTCGAAACATGGTGTTCAAGTTTATATAAAAGAAGATTTTCCTCATGCGCATTTTTTACATTGTTATGCACACCAATTTAACCTCGTTATTAAAAATATGTGTCTTGATACCCCTCTCGTCCGTATATTTTTTGCAAATGTTTCGGGGTTTTCTTCATTTTTTTCCGTTTCGCCGAAGCGCTCTGACATCCTTCGCCAGATATGTAGCCGCCGTCTTCCAGCTTGTGCACCAACACGTTGGAACTTCCAATCACGCGTGGTGCAGGGCGTGTCCGAAATTAGGTCTGAGCTTATTGAGTGTTTCAATGGCATTCAGATCTCTCCGGTTTGGGACGAACGCTCTGTGAGGGAGGCGGCAGGTCTAAAGCGTCTGCTAGAAGATGGTGAGTTTTCATTTTTTCTGGCTTTTTTCTTCACAATATTCTATCACGTGGATGTATTATACGGCGCATTGCAGTCAAGGCTAATGGATGGAGCGTCTGTGCAGTCGTGTATTTCAGACTTCTGCGGAGCTGTATCTCGTATCCGGGAAACAATAAAATACCCACGGCGTCCCACAGGGATCTTGCTTAGGACCGACTTTGTTTCTTATCTTCATCAATGACCTTTCTCGAAGCACCACACTTTTTTCCAAACTCTTCGCTGACGACACAAATCTTCTTGATAGTGACAAGTCTTCTGATATTCTTCAATCGAGAGTAAACACTGAAATAAATAAAGTAGCTAATTGGATGAAACTTAACAAACTAACTCTTAATGTTGACAAATCAAAGACCATGCTAATATCACCAATAAAACGAAAAACCAAGGTTACTTTAAAACTTGAAATTGGGGGCACTGTTCTTGAGAATGTCAATTCTTACAAATATTTAGGCATCCACCTTGACAGTAAAATGCAATGGGATATTCAAATATCCAACATTGTTGTTAAATTATCCAAGTCTATAGGGATGCTTTATAGACTTAGACGGTATGCTTCAATGTCAACATTACGCTTAGTTTATTATGCCTTGTGTCAGTCCCATATTCAATATGGCATCGTAGCTTGGGGATCAGCTAACAAAACTTCATTACATCGCATTGAAATAATGCAAAACAGGGCAATTCGTGCACTTACTAATGCCGGACCTCGATCAAAATTAGACTCCCATTATCATAAAATGCAAATAATTAAAATGGCAGATATCTATAAAATTGAAGTACTAAAATTTATGCATCAGCATCAGAATAATGAACTGCCTATTGCATTCACTAATTATTTTTTTAAACAAAGTGCTATACATTCATATGCAACTCGATCCGCTACCAACAGCTCTTATTATGTAACCCGTTATTCTTCTAATCTTACACAAAACACTATAAAATTTGTGGGTGTGAAACTATGGAATACGCTTCCTGATTCTATTCGTTCTAAAAATTATTATCCATTTAAACAAGCATTAAAAAATCTTTACCTTGATGCTTATATCTCTCAGTAATTTGGCCTTTGTTTGGACTATCTGCTTCAGATTTGTGAAAAGATGAATACTGCAAAACACCTATATTGTCTTCATTTGTTTCTTTTTGCACTGTTTCCAAAATATAAAAACAACGCTGCAATGCGAACGGCATTGTCAATATCACTATTCGTTGATGTATAATTTTGAATATCCTGAGCATTCGGTTATTTCTTGCTGTAGCACTGCAACTCGGTACCGGTATATATAAATCTTATACCCAAAACAAAAGCATATTTGATGATTAATTTCCTCCATTATGTATTAATAATTATCAATTATTCTTTACTACTATAACTTCGAAATGGTTTTCTCTCTCGCCCGAATATTATTGATGTACCCAGAACTGCTAATATATTTTCCCCTTGGCAGTTGTTGGGAATTCCCCTTCTGTTATCTGAAATTTGCAATGTCATGTTTTTTTCTCTGTGCTCATCTGAGCATTACGTTAATAAGCTAAACTGACTTTAACTATATAATCAGTAATTACTACAGTTAGTTACTATAATCAGTAATCTCTTGACTCTCTCGATATTATTTTGCCAAATTGTATTCCCATTTTTGTTAAAGAATAATTAGTTGATTTCATTTGACGTCATCTGCTGTTGAACTCAGCAAACACGGTGTCGCTGACACGATGACTCTGGTAGTCTTTCGCGGCCCCGCGTCAATTGCGGAAATATTGTGTGCCTTTCTATTTCAATTGATCTTTTTGTTAGCATTTTATTTTCTTATTACTTGTGTCGCTACAATATTTCATGCACGACGGAAATAAAATATCTGAATCTGACACATGGAGTGCTTCTTTACGCCGCGGGCAAACAACGCAGCGTTTGATTTTGTCTGCAAAGGAATGCTGTGACATTCTGGTGAATCAAATAGGCGATCGTCTGCGAACTGACGACGCCTATTTCTTCCGCCGACGCGAAACGAACATTCAGCACGCTGAAGCGTATTGAAACGTATCTCAGAAACACAATAAAGCAAGATAGATAAAATTCCTTGGCTGTTTTATCCATTCACAGAGACGTTATTTCTGGGATGCATGACTTTAATCAGCGCGGTATTGAGCATTTTGCTTCCAAGAAACCGCGGCGTGTTGCATATATGTTCAAGCAGTAGAAGTCTAGCAGCATTTATATCTATGAGTGAGCGACGCATGTCCTTATCTTTGCATTAACTTTCCTTTCTTCATAGTAACGTTTTAAACCTTATTTCAGGTTTTGTCTGCTTTCCCGAAGTTTCTGTTAATATGTCATTGTATTTATCTGGGTAAATATTGCCTTTCCTTTTGAAAGAGGTTTCAAAATAAACTCTGTCTATATTTATTTTTCCCTTGACTGGGACCGGTTTTGAAGACACTTGCTTATCGTTAAAATTGTCGCTTTTGCCGATTGGTTGTTACCGATGGAATGGATTTTATACCCATAAAATGATGGAAGAACTTACAGCGCTCATCCTGTCCCCGTAGATGGGGGTGACTTGGTCCCGCAGTAGCTTGCCCCGGTTGTCAAAATGACCACGCGCCGCCACTGTTGTATGGAAATAAAATATATGTCAGGATATGGTAAACCATATAACATAGATCAGCGATTCCCAAACTGTGTTCCGCGGAACACTACTGTTTCGCGAGCGTCTTCCGAGTGTTCCGTAGAAAATAAATCAAAAATACGTTTAAATGGGTCGCCATGGCGATCTAGGGATCGTGAAGTTGTCGCGTTGTCGCCCAACTGACCGTTCAATATCGCGTCACCGTCGACCTGAAGCGGACTGAGGTAGGGTAGTGGCATTTTCGTTAACCGTCGGCCTAGCTTTTTGACAGTTAAGTTCATTATCAAGTTTGCAGACATCCTTTTGGTTTTTCTATAGGCAAACAAGTAGGTCTAAAGAACAAAGACAAATGGTCAATTCTTCTTCCACCATCTCTGCTTGGGTTTTCTTTAAATGCTGAGGAAATTACTCATGTTCGCTAAACTCGATTCGGCAGATAAATATACTGCAGCTCGCGACGTTGCAGCAAGTACGTCTATCTCTATTGAACGTAAATTAGTGGCAAACACTACGTAATGTAAAGTAAAAGACATAGAAAGGTAAATGAATTTGTTGATTCATATACATAGCATTTAAAATGCGAAACAATAAAACATATATGTTAAATGCAATATGTAAAATATTCAATCATATTTTTGTTACGTTTAACACAATTTGTTAGTTTTCGTGGCGCATTTGGCAACACCCTTCGGGAACCGCTGCGTTACATCATTTTACTTTATCAATTTTATACTTTCATTTTTTGGTGTTCCGCGAAGCAAGATAAAAAGTGTAAGTGTTCCGTGGCCGAAATAGTTTGGGAAACGCTGACATAGATAATCGAAATGTAGTGAAGCATGCAATCTTGCAGTGCTTAAAATTAGAGGCACTGGTTGAAAGAAGGTCTAACGCAGTGGTTCTCAACCGGGGGCCCCCCAAGGGGGCCACGAAGCAGTTCAAGGGGGCCACGACACAAGCCTAGTAATTTAATATGAAGCGACTTCGTTTGCATTCTTTTCATTTAAAAGAAAATTCCCCGTTCACCTCAGTTTTATTACTTCAGTCACTAGGTGTATTCACTTTTTTGTGTGTGCGAATTGTTTGAGCATAATGGAATTTAGAATCTACTAATCCGAATAGTTTGTTAGTAGGCCATCTAACAGCAGACGGGCAGTTTCGCGAGACTGCGAGATAACGGTCAATATCATGTTATAACTGCAGAAGCCTATATGTAAATTCCCAATCCCCAAATGGAACGACAGTTGCGTTGGCTTTGGCTTTATTGATGACATGGCTGCCGGTGTATGCTAACAAGTTTGCTTTGAAATCAAGCAAAGAAGACTTTTCGAGTTTTTGGTTATTCCTTTGCGATTCTTACCTACTACTTAGTAAGAAAGCTTTTTCATTGCTAGTTTAATTTGCCACAACCTATCTGTGCGAATCTATTTTTTCTGAACTTGTTATCAACAAAGCAAAATCTAGGAACCGTCCTGATGTTGACAGTGACAATCATCTGGCTAGATCAAAGGCGGTGCCTAATATAAGGAACCTAGTCAGACAGTCCCGAGCGCAAGATTTCCAATGATCGTTTACTAATCTAAAAAGCATTGACTTTTTACCCATGGTTTGTTTTTGCATTCTATAAAAGGTCGCAAATACATAATACAATCTAACACATCAATTTTTTTAGAATGTTGAACAAGGGGGCACGAGTGCAAAAAGCCTCCGGAAGGGGGGCACGAGCCGTAAAAGGTTGAGAACCACTGGTCGAAAGTGCAGAGAAGATATTCTGAAATTAGATTTGTACATCATGTCTGGAGGAATGAAAAACGTACAAGGACGACTTCTATTATCGAATTCTTCGAAAGTTATCTTGCGTGGTGTACCAGGTATATACAGAGAACCTGATATAAAGAAAATCCTTATAGCACTCACGAACATTGATCCAGTTGGCATTTTGAAATTATGGGAAATAAAAGACAATGAAACCCCTCTGTACAGGAAATTGGAATATCTTAGTAGAAACCAAGTACATGCATCTTTTTGATTTACCAAACTATGTTGAGATTGATGGCAGGCAAATTTTTGTGAAATATAATGGGCAAAAGCAAACTTGCCGTGCATGTGATAGCACTGAACACTGTCCGAAAAGAAAGACGAAACAAAAAATAACACAGAAGTCGAATTTGCATCATCGCCAAAAGAAAATATTCAAGTAGAAATACAGACAGAAGGTGAAACCAAATATATAACAGAGTTCTGTGAAGACTACATGGATACAGAACAATTGTTAAGATGGGAAGATGTGGCATTTGTGGAAAAGAAAGATATCATATATGTTTCAAACAATATGCAGATAGACGTGCTTTCAACTAATAGAGATAGAGAAGAGGATTTCTCTGAAAAATTAGAATCTACAATGAAATCATCAAAAATTCTAGTTTTTCAGAAATATGTGGAGATTGTGTATTTGTAAATAAAGTATCCAAGAGTGAAAAAGAATTCTCCCGTCCCAACTGTAGCACCCAGTATTTAGTAACAAAAAAAATGCTGTAGCAATAAATACACCACTTACAAGAAAAAACTATTCATGGACAATAGCCAGAACCTTTTATGTAGTGATTGTGACCAGAGAATTGTACACTTATCCTGTTGCAATTACTTGGATAGCATGAAGTTGACAGAAGAATTCATTGAGGGTGGAGATCAAAAACCTCACTTAACTTAAACCTGAATTAAGACTAATCTCTTAAGATTAGTTAAACTCGGTTTAACTTCGAAAGTTAACCGGAGTTTAGCGGTTACTTAACTAATCTTAGTTTAAGTCCGACGCCACGAGGCATTTCACGAAACGTCGTGGCATGTTGCTCTTTGACCCTGCATTTCCATAGTGATGGCTTTGTGAACTGTTGTCTACGACCCAAAGTGGTTATATAGTCGCTTTGCTACAGCTGAAAAGAGCCGAATAAGGAGTGTTTTTTCAGCCACAGAACAGATTGCGCTGACTAAAATAGGTATAAAAGAGGTCTGTACTTCAGGCAAGAGCGATCCTAAAACCTGTAAGCCATGCAAACCTGCGTTTAGATATGAACAATATAAAATCGCCCATGAATATTATTTTCTCTAATGCATTATTTTCACTAATGCAGTTTAGTAATGTATTTTCCACTTGTGTGAGTGAACAGGCCCAAGCCATTTTCCCGTGGTCCATGTCTGTGTTTCTTTTTTTTTAATCGTGTTCTGTGTTGTAGACGGAAGATCAAAATAAAATTATAATTGTACAAAATGGACGTAATAGATATTTTGGAAATGATAGACAGTGAGGAATTGGGCGAGGAGAAACAAGTGATTTCGAGGTCATATTTGCGAGACGTACAAGATCCATTCCAATTACTTAACGAGAATGAGTTTACACGAAGATACAGATTTTCGAAAGACAGCGTGCTTATTTTACTCGATATTATATAGAATGATACTGAAATGGTTGTCCGCAAGCATGCCCTTCCACCAATGCCTCAACTTCTCACCGCACTACGTTTTTTCGCGTGTGGTCATTTTCAGATGACGATCTGATGGGAATGAGTCGACATACTGCTGGGAGATCTATCCATAGAGTTGCGATGTTTTGCCAAGCATAAACCGAAATTTATCGATTTTTTGGGTCAAGACTTTTCCCAAGTTAAACAAAATTTTTTCGATGTGGATGGCTTTCCATCTGTCATTAGGGCTATTGACTGCACGCATGTGCCAATTCATTTCTTCATGGGTGACGGTTTCATCTGATTCTTTTTTTTATCAGGGGCTCCAACCAAAATACCCTTTTTATATTCAGTGTTGAGGACTACGCCTCTTGATTTTTCGCCAATTCATGGTACTATTTGTTAAAAGTGACTCCAAAGATTATTTAATGAATGTTTTAATCAAACAGCACTAAATTTCCGAAGCAATAACCAAAGCAACACGTACAGATATAAGCAACACCAACTGCGCTGTGCACCAGACTACCGAGTGCACAAGGCTAAATCACCTTCACAGGTGGTTGGTCATGATCAGTCATCTGTAACTGATGACATTAAAGGTCATGCTCAACCATCTGGGAAAATGCTAGTTGCCAGAAATACAGTTAACAATCTCCCTAATTTTCAATTTTGAATAAAAGTTAACATAATGCATTCAACAGTTCGTTTGAAGATGCTCCTTTCTTAGTCAAACAATCTGCTAATTGTTGATCACTCGGGAGTTTCTTTATGCCGGAGATTTGATGGGATGAAACCATTTCTTTTAAACCATAAATGTCAGTCCTGAGACGTTTCTCTGATACAGCTTTTGTCGACTTAATTGCATCACAAAGGCTTTGACTATCAGTACAACATTCAATGCCAAATTTTTCTGGTTGAACATCTGACAAACAGAGAGTTTCAGCAAAAAGTGTGCTTCTCACAACTCTTTTGATTCGCTTGGATTGCCAACATAAAGGTATTTTCCTGTTCCCAACAATCATGAATATAATATGACCACCTTGGGTGCCTCCATCACACAAAATACCGAACGATGCATCGCTATAGACTTAACTTCATTGTCATTGAAGGCAGGAAATTTCAAAGTGATCTTTTGTGCTTTCAGTTGCATGACAATTTTTTTAACTTCCATGACAGTTTTAACAGTGCAATTCTTTAAAGCAGATGTGAGTGTAGATGATGCAAATGATACATCTGGCCGAGTTTGGTTTAAGACCCACAGTATCTGGCCAAGTAAAGATCGAACTTTCAAGACATCAGCTTCAATTAACAGCTCACTTCCACTCTTAGTTTTCAATGAACGAATATCAATCGGAAGCAGTGATTCAATGTATTTGTGCTGACTGAGAGTGATATTCAGTCTTCAATTCAAGTCCTAAATATTTAAAACTTTCAGTATATTCCACTCCAACTTTGAAGTGCTCTCTCAAACTCTTGATGAATTTGCCTTCGAATTCTTCCGAACCTCCCCACAGAAAGTCGTCCACATGCAAAGCGATCACCCCTTTTAAACCATGATCGAAATAATAGAATAAAGCAGGATCCACTACAGAGATACGATCACCTAATTTCAGAAGAGTTTCTTTAACACTTTCGTACCAATACATTGAGGCATCAGTAAGCCCATATACGCATTTCTTCAATCGCCACACAACATTTCGCTTCTGTATTTTCTGATCAGGTGGTTTGATAAAAATATCACGCTCGAGAGATTTTCCTTGTAAGAAGGCAGTTTTAACATCCATAGTTTTTGGCGATCATTTCTTTTGTGCAAGCAGTGCTAAAACAAGTCTGAGACTTTCTTTAGAACATGTTGGGGAATCCGTTTTTAATTTATTGAGACAACCTTCTTCAAAACCTCTAACTACTAGTCTAGCCTTTGGTTTTGGTCCATCGTCAGTCTTTTTTCTTGAACATACCCATCTTGTACTTAACAACTTCTGGCCTTTATTTTCTTCCTCTGTGTAGACATCGTTTTGCTTCCAGCTGTCCAGTTCCTTCATCTTTGTTTCAAGAAAGAGATCTTGGTTAATCAACATCACTTGATCAACAATTGGTATTTCTTCAGCTGGTAAATCATCCATAATAGATTCTCAACAGTGTCAAGGTCAATGGATGACTTTGTGCCTTTTTCAGATGAAGGTAGCAAATATTCAATATTATACCAGCTACTGTATTTTCCTGTTGCCTTACCAGCCCGTCCAAGTACTTTTGCAACTTTTTTATTGCCAGTTACATCATCTTTGAATTTTACTATTTGACCACGTTTAGGATCTTTCTTCACAACAGGTGAAGGCGAAGGTCCACCATTATATACCGAAGATTCATTTCCTTGATCAGTCTGTTTTAAACCTTCCTCGTTATCTTCATAATAAAGCATCTCTTCCACTTTTGGTTGTGATTGATCACCTGATATCTGTTCATCATCCTGTTCAACTTCTCTTTGTTTATCATGCATCAGCCTGCATTTATGTACACGTATAACTAGTCCGCCGTGCCTAAGGAATACTACACATCCATCAGCACCAATAACTTTTGCCGGACCTTTCCATTTTTCTAAATTCTCTCGCTTGTAATAATCAGTGTCTCCAGTCTCATAAATTTCATCGCCATGAAACCTGATTTGGTTTTGCAAAGCTCTTCGAATTCGTTCACTACACTCTGATTCAAGAAAGGCTTTTCTCGAAGCATGTAGGGCATTGAGATGCGAAGCAACCACATCACTCACAGAAGTGCCATCCAACGAAGGAGGTTTGTTTGTTAGCAAATAAGGAAGATTGGGATTCCTCCCAAATACCAGCTGATAAGGGCTGTAACCATGAACATTATGCAATGAATTCTTTGCATTTAGAGACCAGGAAAATGCTGCTTTCCAACCTAATGATTCAGAATCTCTAATTTTCAGCAAAATTTCAGTTAGAATAGAATTATGCCTCTCGACTAAGCCATTGCTCCATGGACTTTCCGCTGCACTCGTCTTGAGTTCTATGTTGAAATTTCAGCCATGTCACAAAAAACTGCATTGTTGAATTCTCCTCCATTGTCTGTGAATACCTGCCTCGCAGGTCCGTATATGCTTATCCGATGTGACAAAAATTAACTTGCTATGAACAATGAGGACTTGGAACTAATAATCAATCCAGAACTAAACTGGTGAACATGTCGATAGTACGCATGTACCATAAATTTGGGCTAAGCTGATGGAGATCTATCGCTATAACCTCGTTGAAATCAGTTGCACGTGGCAACCCAACACCCGGTTTTGGAGAAGGTTTCTTGTAAGTTATGCAAACTTGACAATTGTCTATAACTTTCTTCAACATATTTGAAGATAACTTGTTGAGTTTTCCTGAATTATTGATAAGTTTTGATAATCGCTCAGAAAGCGTGACCAAATTGTCGATGCAACTTTATAAAGAATCTTTTGCAGAAAAAACTTCATTGCTTTCATTTGCAGTGATAAAAATCCTTGGAGTAGGTTATTTATTGTCCTTGGGAAAACGGCTGACACAGTTTCTCCAGAGTTTTAACTGGTTTATGAAACATTTACACTCGGTTGTCTGCAAAGTCAATCACAGTATTTGATCTTCTCATGGAATCTTTACTCAATAATAATGGTATATTTTCATCAACCACGTCACAAGAAATGGTGACTTTAGTGTCCCCAATGTATCCCGGGATTTCTATGGAGTACAACGAATTGACTTTTCGACCATCACCAAACCTGAAAACCCTCCACTATCTTCAGTGTGAATCTTTTCTATTTCAGATTCCTTAATTCTTTGCAAATAATCAAGAAGCCAAATTTTCCCACATACTGTGCGAATACACCCAGAATTTAATATTGCATACCAGAATTTAATATTGCATATCCACATAGATCTTTGGTGAACACATCCATGTCATTAACAACTGACATTACATTGCTTTCTTCTGATAAAAATCCTTGGAGTAGGTTATTTATTGTCCTTGGGAAAACGGCTGACACAGTTTCTCCAGAGTTTTAACTGGTTTATGAAACATTTACACTCGGTTGTCTGCAAAGTCAATCACAGTATTTGATCTTCTCATGGAATCTTTACTCAATAATAATGGTATATTTTCATCAACCACGTCACAAGAAATGGTGACTTTAGTGTCCCCAATGTATCCCGGGATTTCTATGGAGTACAACGAATTGACTTTTCGACCATCACCAAACCTGAAAACCCTCCACTATCTTCAGTGTGAATCTTTTCTATTTCAGATTCCTTAATTCTTTGCAAATAATCAAGAAGCCAAATTTTCCCACATACTGTGCGAATACACCCAGAATTTAATATTGCATATCCACATAGATCTTTGGTGAACACATCCATGTCATTAACAACTGACATTACATTGCTTTCTTCTGAAAAATGATTTACTTTTCGCTCCTGATGTGGACAGGAATTTTCAGAATGCATCCTTGAACCGCAAATCTGACATCTTGCTCTGGAATATTTTGAATTTCTAGAACAATTTCTTACCCAATGATAAGTAGATCCACAAATAGCACATTGACTGATAGAACCATCTTTCCTCATTGGATTTGTACCTGCTCGCTTGCCATGATCTTGTCGGAATTCACCAATTTTTTTCGAAAAATATGGCGTCTCTTGTTTCACTTCTACAGAAGACGACGAAGCTCTTTCACCAAATATTCTTTTCAGTGCCGAACCCATAGACTTATATTTTAACTTCTCCACTGCTGCAAAAACCAATTGTTTTGCTTCTAAAGCAAGATTTGTTCCTTTGAGTAGTTTACACGCCAGTGCAGTGTCCGGTAACTCCATGCCAAATTTTCTCATTTTTGTGTTCACTATGTCAAATCTTGATAAGTAATCTCTGATGTTTTCATTTTCGAGTCTTACTAAATTTTCAAATTGGGTGTATGTTTCATAAGTTCTATCAGAAGTCTTACTTTCAATGACACCATCTAATTTTACAAGTAATGTTTGCATTCCATCATCTCTGTTCTATTCATCGGAGCTTATTTCTCGAGCAACTTCTCTAGCTTTTCCAGATAGGCTCAATGTAACTGCTAAAGCTTGCTTTTTCTTGTCAAGGTCTGTAATTAAACTCCACATAGAGATCTCATTCTTTCATTGATCGTGTGGCTTCTCTCCCGTCAACAAAGGAGGATATTTGTATCCTTGAGAAGTCATTGCACATCCTCTGCTACCATTTGTTAAAGTGAATCCAAAGTATATTTAATAAATGTTTTAATCAAACACCAATAAATGTCCAAAGCAATAACCAAAGTAACACGTACAGATATAAGCAACACTAACTGCGCTGTGCGCCAGACTACCGAGTGCACATGGCCAAATCACCTTCACAGGTGGTTGGTCATGATTAGTCACCTGAAACTGATGACATCAAAGGTCATGCTCAACCATCTGGGAGAATGCTAGTTGCCAGAAATACAGTTAACACTATTTTTTCATGGATTACATTGTGATCCTGATTCCTGAATACAAGTTCATTGCTATAATATCATGAGTATAAAAAACGAATACAGATCATACCATAAATTCCACGTCCCAGAATCTCCATTTGATAGTTTGACCAGGATCTTTGGCAGTCAACTTCATCTTCTTGGGGGATAGAACTTTGTGGAGATTTTACTAAAATAACATTAATGTTTAGCATCAAAGTTTTATAATCAATGAATAACATTGAACCAAAATCTAAAAAGGTGCCGAAATTTCTAACTTTCGCAATGCAAACTTATCTAGTCATTTGTCCAAATTTTTTTGCTATGATTTTTAATGCCTTATTCAGTGCCTTATATTTAAATGCATATTGCACTTGTTATAATGCAATCATATTTACATGGTTAGGTTAAAGAATGGTGCTTCTATATACCATATGTCCGTATGTTGGTTTCCTATTGTTAGAATCGAATGACAGCATAACATTGCACGATAGCATAAACAAACAAAAATGCATAGCAAAATACATGTGAGGCAAGTTTATTATAGTGCGAGGGGGTAGATAGTAATGTAAAATACAAAGGTTACATCTACTATTGTGATTCAATGCCTGGTGCAATTAAGAGTGTGAGTTACCTTCTCGGACAGATGTGTTCTTCCAATTGCCATCTCCAATCAACACCTTGGGATTAGACCCACATTTGTAACATACGAAATCATAATCAATATCGAGTAATGCACAAAAGTGATAAAAACCATTTCTTATTGTTGTTTCTTCCACAGAGTCATCGAACAATGTCCTTAGACTAGTACCAACAAATATGTGATTCTGGAAATGGAAAAAGATTTCTCATTACCCTTGAATACGAAAAACATTTGACTTCTGGAAATATATATTATGAAGCAATTGATGTGGTACATCTCTAGTGGATAAAATAGTTGCAAATTATCAGATCTGAAATTTTTTCGCAATTCACTCTGTTTTATGTTATGCATCTACGAACAAATGTAAATAAAATTAATTTGTGGCACTTTTACATGGTTAAGATTCTATTGAATTGTATCTATTTAAGTAATTATCTCAGTTAATTATCTAATTCTAAGTATAATTTTATTATCATCTTGTATGGAAATTCATAGAAGTAATCAGGATCATAATATCACAACTTTTTTCAGGACAATAACATGACTGACATCTAAGACACCCAGCAGTATATTAGATATTTTTTAGGTATGCAATCAGTAAATAAATGGAAAAGGTTGGCAAAATGGATGGCACCCTATACACAAGGTATACTCACAAGTAAGGACTACGGGCAATTTAGATAACAGTTGATAAAACAAGATAGAAAACCTACTTCCACTCCTTTCATCAAATAGACACATAGCTTTAATGAAAGAATCGTTCTATTATTAAAGTTATGGAATCCACTTTGTTACTCTTGGAATCTAACAATCAATCCATATGACACACATTTTTTATTCATTATGGTAATTCCTAAGATAAAAAAAAAATATGAAATTCATAAACTTTGATTACCAGAGTCATCAAGCAAAGTACAAAAATAGTTGAACAAACTTCACAATAATAATTTTGCAATCTCTGTATTAGTAGTAATCTTACCATTCTACTTCTGACCCAGACTGTACACTGTTGCCTTTTTTCTTTCAAATATCATCAAATCACCTTGGAAGTGAGGGCAATGATTTTTAGGAGAACAGAAAATATCAGGTGGAGATAATTCACTCAAATGCGTTATCATTCTTGACGAATGATCGAAAGGTATTTTATAGACATCAAATACTTCATTGAAAGGACGTTCATCTCAGAAATTGTTTGGGTACTGGGAATACTGAAATAAAAATCAACTTAAATAAGATTGAAGGGTCAAAATGTCCAACGCCTGATATTTATCACACATACCTGGTTTTCTTGAACAGTTCTGCATCATTCGACGCTAAATTCTACTTGCATAAAATTCGTGAATTCGACCTAACTTCGAAAAATACTGCGCTGTTTCCTCAAAAACGGAAAAGTATATTTGTCTATCTTTGTAACCAAGAGTAGCGAAGTCAAGACGAACAGCAAGGGGACAACATTTATCATTGCAAGCATTCAACAAATTTAAGCACAGCTCTTACCTCTCTGCACCTATCATATTTATTCGCCTCAAATATGATAGTGCAGAGTGTTGCCGGTACTTGTTACCATTTGTGCATTATTTACAGCCTTTAAATGGACACACTTGAATCCGGGATTTTGCGAATTTGCCATTGCATGAAGACAATTACTATTAGAACACCTACTGACACCAAGTTTCAAATGCTTCTGAACATGAACTGGTGCCAGCAAACCGGCTGGCTGAGCAACCATGTAGATTCCATTTGCGGAATCAACACATTTTTACTTGTATAATTTTATGTTCAATCTGTCCATGATTTCTCAACGAAACCAAGTTGACAAAACACTTTCCACATATACAGCATTGATACATAGCACTTGCATCTAAAAATACATAAATTTCAAAACATTCAGTCATGTTACTACCATGACATGCCTCAAACATATTTCAATGACACTGACAATGAGAAGTCTTCACAAAAATAGTATAACACCCACAATTCTCATTTAAATATGTAATTCTGTTTAATTTTTATAAAGCAGGGGTCGGCAAACTTTTGTTGTTCGTGGGCCAAAATTAAAGGCTGCATGTCATCGGCGGGCTGCTCATGTTTTTAGAAAGTTAAAAACCGAGGGAATGGCCAATGAATCATATTTTTTCACACAGATTTTAGTTATATTTCAAGCAACGCGCGAAGACTGATCATTTGAATATTTTCTGCACCATTAAACCATTTGCACTCAGCATCAACTTTTTTACGTTCTATTGCCATTTGTCTAATTATAATCAACTTATAGGCTCATTAAACGAATGATTGTGAATTATATACTTGTTAGGTTATAATATAATTTATTGTCTCAAAACAAATTCTGTTACGTAAAGAAG
Source organism: Styela clava (assembly GCF_013122585.1). Lineage (NCBI taxonomy): Eukaryota > Metazoa > Chordata > Ascidiacea > Stolidobranchia > Styelidae > Styela > Styela clava. Next base: position 65,145 of record NW_024102657.1, read on the forward strand.
GTGATCTCCAATACAGTTTTTTGTTTATATAATTCAGTAAAGCGTCACGGGCCGGATTATATTGTTCTGGCCCGCGGGCCGTAGTTTGCCCACCCCTGGTATGAAGTCTGATATAACAGCTTGATTACTATTCAACTAGCAACTTGAAAAACAAATGCCAAATATAGAAGAATCACCATATTCAATTTCCTTCTGTTTTTGCACGACCATACTGTTCCGGTATGACCGAAAACAATGTATTTTCTTGTAACCTCCTTTTTTTTGATTCCATCGCTTTTCACGCCGCTTTTTTGATTACATTCCAATTTTTTGACTACAGCATTTTCCTCAATTCAAAATATCAGCATGAATAATTCACGGTTATAAATATAATAACGTTATCAGGCTGAGTATAAAATTGTCAATGATTTTATAATAGGTATGTATTTTTGAAGTAACTTGCAATTCAACGCAAACTCCAGTCTTATACCAACTTATTACTGAATATATCACCAAAATTTGATTCTAATGAAAATAGGAATATTCTATTTGATATACATATATTACCTCTTTGAGAGGATAAGTGACTTTTTAAATAAGCACTTCTTCCATACATTTTAGGGCAGTAGGGACAGTGAAAATGACTTTTTTTTTCTGACTCACTTTTGCGAAACAATGCAAAACATTCCCAGCAACATGGCAAGATAAACACTGGAAAAAAAAACGGAAATAAGTTAGTTGGTGTTCAGTATTATAAACAAATTAAAATTCATAAAACTCGCCAACTGACCGTTAGAAAATGAAATGGCATTATTTAAATGCATTACTTCTAAATGCTTCCCCAAATGCACAATCTCAGTTTTAGGATGACGAAGAGGACATTCACTTCCACTCGACAACTTCTCTAGAATTTCTGACTTGGACCCTTCGAATGCTCCATTATATTCCATGTACAAACTTAATAATTTGCATCCAACCAACCTGACAGTGATGCAGGTGTATCGGCACAACAAATTAAAATATTAGAATGTATAACTTTACGTAAAATACCAACACTGAAACAAAATTGAAGTAGCCTATTGGATATCAGCATATATATATCCAGTACGGAAGTATTTTACTATTAGTTCGATACCGGCTTCAAAAATTAATTTTAAACCTCCCAAAACGACTTTCACCCCATAGCTTGCGCCGCTCTACCCGTCCGTTGTCCGTTCGCTGGGATGTTGTAACGCTCCAAAGGGCGGATTGAAACATCGAACCGTGGACAGGATTCCGGATATAGTATCAGTGTGAGAGCTGATTTTCCACTGTGCCCCATGTCCCAACGTGCCCCACCTTCCCCTATTGGATATCAGCATATATATATCCAGTACGGAAGTATTTTACTATTAGTTCGATACCGGCTTCAAAAATTAATTTTAAAACAACAAACACAATGACAGAAAAGCTTTCATTTGTAACCGTATTTTCAGCTGCAATCTTGCACTTTACGGTCTGCATCAGCAGATCAGTGATCAGGCCAGCAATAAATATAATATAAGTTAACTCCTTTATCCAATTTTCACAATTAAACTAGCAAGCAATATAACTCCCTCACATAAGTAATACATTCAAACATTTGTAATGAGTAAGTGTTCGAATACATCATTTTACCGGGTTGTAACATACCTGCATACGGTTCAATTGTACAGGTACCGTACATGTCGTAACATTACCAGTTTACACATTACCTATAAACAAAATATAACTAAACAAATACGGGTACCAGTACATCTGTACAAGATGAAAATAATAAGAATGCGTTGGCCTGGCCCAAAATATTTTGTGGCCTGGCCCCAACTCCTCCATGGCCTGGCCCCATTTTGTACGTGGCCTAACCATCAAGGTGTATATAACTAGAGTGCGCATAGGAACAAAAAGTTTGTGCCGATTTGAAGACGACGGCCGCCATCTTGCTACGTGCGACTACGGCTTCGCCTCGTCATCTCGTTCGCCGGATAAATCGAGTTATAATTATGGCATATTTAATATTTAACGAGGAAAACCAGTAATTTGGGCAAATGAAGATAATAAGCGAACTATAACACTCTTCTGGGTACGGTACTAACATACCGGTAGTGTTAATCTGGCCTCCACCCCTAGTAAGTAGTCGTATGCCTATTATAATTTTTCGTCCACAATTTTAGATTTAAGTTACCTAGTGTCCTAGTCTATCATCTAATCATGGATCATGTTACCACTACAAGCAGCATCGTCAATATGGAAATTGATACAGGTACCGGTACTCCAAGGAGCACCAACACCATCAGCAAGGTACGGCCAGACTGGATTCCATGGCGGGTGCACGCCCGAGGGCGCTAGCGCTCCGCAAAAATGCACGCGAGCGAATTCAATTTTGCACGCCGAAAATTTGCAATTGCTCACCAATGTAAAACGGTTTAAATTGTTTTAAAATCAATAATCCAGTAATATAAAGATGCCAAAATATTATAACTCCACAATTGTCGACTAATACTAGCATGCAAAATTTGGTCTGATCGAAAAATGCGAAGCAAAAAAGACCATATCGTGTTGAATGATAGGAATCCCGTGAGAATAGTTATGGACGAAAAGATCGCCTCCGCACCAACGCTGGCCAGGTACGGCTCTGATTTAGCGTATTTTTCATACAATAATTTTACACGAATGTACTGAACAGTACCGGTATTTAAAGTCGAACAAACACTCTCAAAATTAGTGACGGAGTATAAAAATACTGTTTGGGGTCAATGGTCAAACGTCCAATTTTGCTCTAATTTGATGTGTTTTTATTAATTCTACGTAAAAACACTTCTAAAATTAATGACAAAGTATGTCCATTTTTCTTTGGTTCAACGTATTTTTTATTCAATAATTTTACGCGGATGTACTGAACAGTACCGGTATCCAATATCGCACAAACACTCTCAAAATTAGCGACAAACTGTAGAAAAAAATGTTTGGGGTTAAAGGTCAAACGTCCATTTTTGCTCTGATTCAACGTATTTTTTATCCGATACCGAACGGTGATGTATTGAGAGGTATCTAATGTCAAAGTCAGTTGCACGCGGGCGCAGTTGTTTTGCACGCCGTGAGCTATAATTGCAGAGCCATTATATAATGGCTCTGATAATTGCACGCCAGGGATTCTTATTTGCACGCGGGAATTTCTGATTGCACGCCCGATTTCTCGTTCAAAAAGGCCATGAAATCCAGACTGGAGGTACGGTACGTTACTGTATACAGAGTGTATACAGTAGCATTAAGGATATTCATAATTTTCACGTTTACAGTACCGGTATTTAACTCATTCAATTCAGAATGTTGCTTTAATGGTAAGTATCTGAGTGTATCGGGAAGAAAACTTAATGAGCATGAGGTTATGCTAAAGACTTGCAGATTGATAACATGTTATTGTTAGTACTGTCATGTGTCATATGTTTTGTTGCAACACTTGTTATTTTTTTTTAGCGAGAATTACAAAAAGGCAAGGGAGGCAATTGCTCAGCTTTTGGGTGCGATAAAAAAGGGGCAAGAAAGAGACCCAGAAGTGACAGTGAGGGGAGTGATGATGAGGAAAGCTTAGTCAAAAGGAAATTTCCCAGAACTTTTCATGTGTAAGAAATATGATAGAAAATTATATATACAAAATACTGAATGGTTATTCTATTTGTCCATCAATCGCTGGTCGGTTACAGCTTCCTCCGCCATCAAATCCATGCTTCCGGAAAAACAAATAACTAAAACTAATCTCATACCCTACATGGACTGGTAACCCGGACGAGAGGCCGTGGTTCGCCATATGGTTAAGCCGTCTCATCGGCTTTCCTCTTCCTCGGGATAAATATGTAAATCCTATCCTATTGTATTCATTCAAAAAAATTTATTCAATGTATTATGCTTTAATTTATATTTCAAAAATAGCATGGTAATGTTTATATGCTGTATAAAAGTTACAAATATTGTGAGAGTTGAAAATATTGAACCTGTCAACTATTTATTTGAGTAGCCTATTCCATATTGGGTGGTACAGACTCGGATGACCTTAGACCTTAGTGGTTGTATTCTTACCACCCGGTCATATATCGAAAACATCAAACATTTGTATGAGGAATAAGATAATCTTCAATTATGCTACATATGATTTTTAATGATGTTCTAGAAAACTGACTAGATCATCAAATAGAGAAAACCCCAGGCTACTAAAACAACCTATTTTATTTTTTGTGTGACATAGTTTCTATTTTTTAGGTTTCCCAAAGATATTTCTCGTCGGTCTGTATGGATATCAAAATGCCGTAGGAAAAATTGGCAGCCTACACAATTTTCTTTGTTATGTTCGGACCATTTCAAGGAAAAGATTTGGATAGGACGGGACAGACAGTACGAGTACGGGTAGATGCATTTCCTTCCAGATTTAAAATGTTTCCAAAGCATTTTTGTAAGGTTAGTATAAGTACCTCAGTGAAATCAACTTGCTCTTCTGTGTCATTGCAGCCATAAAAATTTATTCATTGAGATTTTCTTTTCCCCTTTTTGACAATATTCCTCGACTAAATATAAATGACTAGAAAATCCGCTAGATGCTGCATCATAAGGCTGGCTTAATATTGCTCAAACACATGCACCTGCCCCGAAAGCTTACTGTTTACTCGTTTTGCACCTTGAAGTTTACACCAGTAGCCCATAATATTGCTATATATTCCTGCATTATTACCTAGCAGCCTTTGCCCTATTTTTAAAATCCTCTGAGCAGCTGTATGGTTTTACATTTTAGGTTACCTCTTCACGCAAGCCCCCAGCTTGTCGTACTTCACCTAACATTGGAGTGGATAGGCTAAACGAAGTTGGGACTTTTGAACAAAAATATATGTCATCCATCGTCCATGACCATTCTTACAACTGCAGTGCAAGTCCTCGTAAGTTTGTTGAAAAATTAGAAATAAAAACAGAACGACTGATGGCTGTTAGAAAAAAGCTCAAGGTATCCAAGCAAAAGTCCAAGCGACTGAAAGTAGCTGTTCAAAACATCACAACTGTTATAAAATCATTGAAAAGAAAAAATTTAATCACCACAAGCTGTGAGGAACTTTTGCTGCAGTCCTTCTCACCTATACCTTCGGCAATGTTTAAGCGAACCCTTGATGGACCCAGCCACAAAAAGTATCCCCCTGAATTGAAAGCATTTGCCTTTACTTTGCACTTTTTTTCTGCTAAGGCTTACCAATTCGTAAGGCAAACATTCAATCTAGCTTTACCTCATCCATGTCAAATTCGACGCTGGTATTCCAAAATTCCAGCCGAGCCAGGATTTACTGAGCTTCCATTTAATGCCTTGAAAGCTGAGGCTGCGCAGTCAAAAGAGAAAGTGGTTTGTTCAATCATGTTGGATGAAATGAGTGTACGAAAGGATATTTTTTGGGATGGACAGAAATACAGGGGACTTGTCGACATAGGCTCTGGAGCTGATCAAGATCTCTCAGCACCGGTCGCAAAAGAGGCTCTGGTTATTATGGCTGTGGCTGTAAATTCATTATGGAAAGTCCCTCTTGGCTATTTTATGATTGACGGGCTATCAGGCACTGAGAGAGCTAATATTGTTAAATCCTGTATAACAAAATTATCAGAGACTGGAGTATTGATAACATCTATTACATGTGATGGGCCTTCATGTCATTTCGCTATGCTGTCATCTCTGGGAGCCTCAATTAGTCCAACAAACATGCGCCCCTTTTTTCTTAATCCCTCAGATCAAGATCAGAAAATATACATAGTTCTTGATGTTTGTCATATGTTGAAGCTTGTTCGCAACACTTTTGCAGAGTTCGGTATTCTAAAAAATCACAATGGCCAGACCATATCTTGGAATTACATAAGGGCATTGGAAAAGCTGCAGCGTGAAGAAGGGTTCGGTTGGCAAACAAATTGAAACGTGACCACATATATTGGAAAGAACAAAAAATGAAAGTTAATATTGCTGCACAAACATTGAGTCAGGGGGTCGCAGATGCCTTGGAGTTTTGCAACCATCATCTGCATTTGCAGCAGTTTAGTGGTTGTGATGCAACTGTTGAATTCATAAGAAAATTTGACCATCTGTTCGACATTTTAAACTCTAGGAACCCACTTGGCAGGGGATACAAGACACCATTACGCATCAACAACAAGCATTCATGGTATTCTTTTCTTGACACATGCGCCCAGTATATTTTAAATCTAAAGACTAGCACTGGCACTCCAGTTCTATCTTCTAGGCGCAAAACTGGTTTTTTAGGATTCTTGGTATCAATTGCCAGCGTGAATATGATCTTTGAAGATTTCGTTGAAAGTGGCATTCTTCGTTACATTCTGACTTACAAAATGAGTCAAGATCATCTGGAGCTATTTTTTTGTGCAGTTCGATCTGCCGGTGGATTTAACAACAACCCTACTGCTCAACAGTTCACTGCTGCTTACAAGCGCATGTTAGTGAGAGGTGGTATTAAATGTACAGGAGGAAATTGTCAACCCTTGGATTATACGCGCATGCTCCACCTTCTCGAGAATAGCAGTGCCCATGAAGCAAATGTGAGTTTAACAACAGCTAGCATAATACGGAAATATGACATGGTTATGAGAGATCCAGCCCCTGTTGATCACGACTATGATGACAAGCCAAATATTATCATGCTCTCGGAATATAAGTACTCCGTAATTGCCTACATTGCTGGTTTTGTTGCTAAGTCTGTGAAAAATGTAACAAGCTGTAGTCAATGTGCAGATGTGCTGGTATCGGACACATATCCGGCTTCTAGTTTTTTGCAATTCAAGAACAGAGGGGGTTTGACAAAACCCTCTAATAGTGTTGTATACATCTGCCAAGAAACCGAGCGCTGCTTCCAGAGAATGTTATCTACAACAAATAGTGAAATTCCAAAACAAAGAGGATTGACGACTGCAATCTCATGCGCTGTGTTGGAGTCAATTAATACAAAAAGGTTATTCCCAAAACTTAGTGAACACATGACTGAATGTGCAATTGAAGATGATCATTTCTATGTCCTCATAAAAAAAATTATCAAAAAATACTGTGACCTAAGGCACCGCCATATTGGCAGAGAGAAGACTGCTGAAATCCATCAGTCCAGAATTAGAAGGCGCATGACCAAATTGGTGCTGCTGAAAAATCAGTAATCGACTAATTGGGAATAAACTTCATAAACAACCTTGTACATGCCCATTACATTCTATACACACACTCTTTCAATGCCATTTTTCATATTCATATTTTTTAATATGCCATTTTTGTTTAGTCCTCTTTGTACAATTGCCTTCAGTTTTTCATATTTTTAATATTTCATTTTTGTTTAGTCCACTTTGTACAATTGCCTACAGTTTTTCATATATTTAATATGCTTTATTTGTTTCGTCCACTTTGTACAATTACCTTCAGTTTTGCATATTGGCGGTTCAAGATTATATAATACTTTCAAACTTTCCTGATTGATTCACTAGGACGGATTTATGGATTTCATACTTGAATCTTCTTATTCTAATATTCTCTACAAAATTAGTTTCTTAGTTTCTTGCATACCCGGTATATCTCAGATAGAACGAGTGCTTGCATAATTTTTGTAAGTTTGAATTGCATTACAAATTTTACAAAAAAATAAACAAAATGCAAAAATGAAATGAATGTGCCTAGTGCTGTGTTGACACTAGTAGAAAAGCTGGTTAGTGGAAGGAACTGGAGACACTTCTGGAGAGACTTCAGGAGTAGGCAGCAGCAAATGACTTGATTCACTTCACACTTTCACCTAATAATTAAAATATTGAAGTTGGAAGTAAAATTGCTTACTGGTATTTCGCTTCTACATGGATGAACGTTGTATCTCTGGTAAGATATAACAGTTTCCAATTTGGGCTCGTTCATTGATTCGGACCTAGACTGGCATGGCATTAGGTACATGATAAACACCCCAAAATCGAGCAAAACCTAGTTAGCGAAACATCATACTGTCAAAAGCTATCGAGATATATTACGGTATTTCAACAATCTTGCAAAACCAGAACGTGGTTTTATATATTAGGTGTCATGGTATTACCACCAATATCTGTACCGATCACATATAAATTTTACTTGTATTTCACAAGCTAGACCAAATACGGTACCGTTGTTCAGGACAGTGATCATTTAGAACTATCCCACGCCAGACCCCTTGAGATGCCAGCGTTTTCTATTGATAATTTAAGATTTGATGTTGCCTAATTCTCTGGTTTGCCAGTTTGCTGGTTGAAATGCGTTAACCTTGAACTGAAAACTGACAGCGATGACCCAATCCAGTGAAACACACAGAACACAAGTTGTAGAAACGAAAACCAATGCAGCAATGTAATTTTCTTTGTAAAGATTGAAGATGGCAAACGGCAATGCAAAATTTAGATATCAGTTATTATAGCAAACGATTAACAACGTTCAGCGTACATAGAACAACAAAATCTGCAACAATATAAAATCATACAACTATAAAGTTTGTCTAATGAAACCCATATAAGCCAGAAACCCACAAAATTTAGCATTACTAACCCTAAACTGAGATAAGCGCACTTCACATCGAAAATCCTAGAAAGCAGCTGAGCAAAGCCCCGGATGTAGGACCATAATTCCAAGATCAAAATCAGTATGCCAAAATCAGTAGACCATAAAAAATGCGATATTAGGCTAGCGTGAACATAACCGGCCCCGGGAAATTATTTAAATTTCAGGGAAACTAAGAATCATTTACCAAACACAAGCAGCTAGCCCAAAACACTTGGCCCAAAAAACGGTGTAATTATACAATTAAGCTGAATAATAGTAAAATGAAGAAAATATAAATATCAAACAACATCATTCACTACCCTCAAGTAAGCACAGCCGTCTTACATCCCGCATAGCACTAGATGTAGCAGTTCTAATTTCGACCCTACGCACCATGCCATCACCATCCGGAAAAACTTTCTCAACAATGGCCTTAGGCCAAGAACCACGCGGTAAATTCTCATTATGAACAAGAACCAGATCAGCAACTTTCAGATTACGACCAAACAAGGTCCACTTCTTGCGAGACTGCAAGAGGGGCAAATACTCCTTGGTCCATCTTGACCAAAACATATCCAATAGACGTTGAACACTGCGCCAACAATCCCTATACTCGTCAGTTTTCAAAAATCGATCGGCAGGGAGGGAGGTGTCAAGACAACCATGCAAAATCGCACTGGGCGACAGGGCCGCAAAATCTCTACAATCATCGCTCAGTGGCGTGATTGGCCTATCATTCAAAATTCTCTCAACGCCTGTGAGAAATGAAATAAGGGAAAAATCTGTCAATGTTCGTCTTTCTACAAGAGCATACAAAATACGTTTAGTTAAATGAACCATCTTTTCCGTAACACCATTTTGCCAAGGGGCGGAAGGAGGACTATGTTCCCATTTAATTCCCTTCCGTGCCAATTCACCTTCAATACGGGTAGCATCCAAATTGTTCATGCCTTGAGCCAACACATTCTTTGCACCAATTAAATTTGAACCATTGTCACAATAAATAAGTGACGGAGTATTCCTACGATCAGAAAAACGAAACAAAGCATTCAAAAAGGATGGTGTATCCATCGACTCAACACACTCAATATGACAAGCTCGCGTGGCTAAACATGTAAAAATACAACCATAACGTTTCAACTCACGCCTACCGCATTTAACCTTGAGTGGACCAAACAAATCTACTGAACATTTATCAAAAGGAGTTCGACCAGGTTCAATCCTAAATTTAGGGAGAGGTGCCATCCATTGACTACTAAACTTTGCCGAACGTAACTTGCAAACCATACATTTGGCCAATATTCGCCGAACCTCAGACTGACCTCTGAGGATCCAAAACTTTTCTCTTAGAGCAGATAATGTATGCAAAGTACCACAATGACCCTCCCTGCAATGATACATATGTACAATCAACTCAGTGACATGATGACTTTGGGGCAGAATAATTGGGTACCTCTGACTGTAAAGCAAATTGGAATGCTTCAGTCGTCCACCAACTCGCCACACATGACAATTTTCATCAAAAAATGGATTCAACTTCAACAATAACTTCGAAGAATTACTCGTGGATGGTTTCAAATTGCTACTTGAAGGGGGAGAACTATCATTCACTCGGGAACCCAACTGCAACAAACTAGGCGAGATGGAATCCAACTGAACCAGACTCACCACATTATGCATAGCAAATTCCAACTCATCAACACTCAAGTTTCCCACAGGCGGTCTTGGACCACTGCGAAACTTCCATTTCATGTATGCTTTAAAACGGAGCAACCACCCAACACTTTGGCACAATTTTTCGAAACAAGAGAAGCGTTTGAGCAAATCAAAAACAGAGGCAAATTCATTAGAACTTGTAGAGACAAAATCAACTTTAACCTCAGAGGCAAAATTATCGTCACATTTCACAGAACAAGGTTTGGGCCAATGAGAGCGATCTAATTTCAAAAATTCTGGGCCGGCAAACCAAACAGACATTTTTGGTAGATGTTTGGGCATAACTCCTCGAGATAGAACATCCGCAGGATTCAATTCAGAGCTCACATGAAACCAAGATTCAACTTTAGACAATGAATGAATTAGGGCAATACGATTAGATACAAAAATTTTAAACCTTTCAGAGCGATTATTAATCATTTGCAAAACAGACATACTATCGGTCCAAAAATAGTAGGAACACATCTCATAGTCCAATTCTCTTTTGATGGACTGGGACAACTCAGCAGCAACGGCAGCTGACATCAATTCTAAGCGGACAACCGTGATAGGTCGCTTAGGTGTAATTCTTGATACACTTTTCACAAATGAAACATGAACAGAACCATTAGCATCTATGAAACGTAAATACGCAACCGCACCATAACCATCTTGAGAGGCATCACAAAAACAATGCAATTGTATATCAATTGGCGTAAAACCAGGTGGCTTGTAACATCTAGGGACTGAAACATCATTCAAGATTGGCAACTGTGAAACCCAATTCTCCCATCGAACCTTATGACTATGACAAATAGTATCATCCCATGAAAAATCCTCACTAGACAAATCTTGCAATATACGCTTAGCAGGCAAAACAAAAGGTGAGACTAGGCCAAGTGGATCAAAAATAGACGAAACAGCACTCAATATACCCCTACGAGTTGCTTGCTTTGGTTCAATATCCACACACACTTTCAGTTCATCCGGCCCCATATTCCATTTCACACCAAGGGCGTGGTGAACACCAGACCCATTCAAATCCAAACATTTCAGTGAGGGAGCAAGTTCCGAATTAGGAATTGATGAATTAACTTCACTTGAATTACTAGCAAATTTTGTCATATGAAACCCCTTTGTTTCAGTCAATTCACACAATTGATTAATCAAACTAATAGCTTTCTCAGACGACTCGCAACTTTTCAAAACATCATCAACATACATATTTCTCTCAAGTGTTTGAACAGTGTTAAAATCAGCACCACTCAAATTATCATCAGCAACCTTTCTCACAGCAAATGTAGCAACACAAGGACTAGACACACAACCAAAAAAATGAGACGACATTCTATACTCAAGGACAGGTTTTGTCATGTCACCATCCTCAAACCACAAAAAACGCATGGAATCACGGTCAATAGGGCTCACTTTAACTCGGTGGAACATATGCTTGATGTCACCAGTGAACGCAATGGGTTCTTGACGGAAACGCAACAAAAACACCCAATAGGCCATTATTCAAGTCGGGACCCGAAAGAAGGTTCTGGTTCAGAGAAGTGCCTTGGAAGACACTGCTACCATCAAAAACTATTCTAAATTTTCCCGATGTGATCACAGCATGATGGCAAATATAAAAAGTTCTATCAGTATGTGAAAAAGCATCAGGGCATAATTCGGCATAACCATTTTCAATATACTCATTCATTTTAGACCTATACATACAGAAAAAATCATTATCAGTTTCAAAACGACGTTTCAGAGACCTTAATCTGGTCTCTGCCATTCTTTTATTGTTGGGAAGTTTGACGTTGTCACTCTTCCACGGGAGTCCTATTTGCAAACGACCATCAACAGTGGTGGTCGTTTTTTCCATAATTTCAAGAGCTCTCTTGTCATTGACAGACAAACCAGTTAAACATGGGTCACAATTAATATCAGCAAATTCATGGGAACAAACTTTACACATTGGAGCACTGAAACTATAACAATCATTGACACCAGGATTGGAAATATGAAAAACACAATTAGCATTAGAAAATGAATCGCACACTTCTTCGGTTTCTGAGTTTCCATGCAGAATATCCGGACCAAACAGTGTCCAACCAAAAATTGTATGACATGCTGTAGGAGCATTGTCATCGCCTTGCAAATATTCTGTTGGTGGATATCTGGAAAGAACATCAGCACCGATCAAAATTATCAGCATTCAAGTTACAAAACTTCAAATTAGACAAATGTGGATATTTTGCAGTAATATCATTGCTTGGTAAAGAACCTCTTAAATCGGGAAGAGCGTCTAAAGCCAAAACATTATCCAATCTCACAACCGTTGATTCCCAAATTCCCTGTACTTTGAGGTTTACCCTGTGGCCAATATATTGCCTTGAGTCATTTATACCATTAATCAAACAAGATTCAGAAGAACCAGAAATATTCATTCTATCTAATAAAGACTTGGAACAAAATGAGCGAGTAGCTCCATGATCGAGAAAGGCATACACTTCAATTGATTTTTTCATGTCATTGAGAAATACCCTAACAGGTACAACTTGAAGTCTAACATAGCAAACATTTTTATTGACTGAAAGAGATGAAAAAATGCTATTACCGGCCCCATGTACTGTCGCAGGGACTGACTGATTATTTCTGTTCACATGACTAATATGGAGTAACGTATGATGACGAGCACCACATCCTTCAGCCCTGCATCTACTTTGCGAAGGGCAACTACCAACCATATGGTTGGGCTTTAGACAGTTATAGCATAAACGTTGAACGCGAGCAAAATTTCGACGAGACTCAACAGGCTCCACCATGAATTTTTCACATTTATATATGGAGTGATAGTCTTTACAAAACAAGCATTCTGGAAGAGTAGAGCTGGGAACGGCATCGGATGCTTCAGGTTGATCGTCAACGGATGACGAAACTGCAGTGTAAATTGCATCCCTTGTTCGATTCTTAGCAATTTTATCAGATACCCGAGCAGCATTTTTCATGTAAGACGCTACACAACAGTCAGATGTAATCCGAGCTACTCTGCAAGCAAAGTCTACCAAAGTAGCAAACGTTGACCTTTTTGAAGAAGCTAAGAGCTCCGCAAAATACATTCGTTGAAGATCTTCTGGCAAACGTGCAAAAATTCTAGTTAGAAATTCACTTAAATCCATTGCATTTGGCTTTTTCCATGCCTTTAAAACTGCAAGGCATGTTTTCAATTCAGAAGCATATTCCCGCAATGCAGACAGATCATTCATCTTTAGTACACGGCCCTCAGTTAAACTCTTACGATAAGCTTCAATAACTTGATCGTGACGACCAAATTCCTCTTTTAGGCCATTCAAAGCAGAATAATATGCAGTTTCGATATCTTCTTCATAAGTAAAACGCTTAATAACCCTTTTAGCGTCACCAATGCATGCAAGTTCTAATTGTTGAAATTTAGTGCGAAAATCGTATGCCTGGCCTTCTATCAAATTTTCGAAAGATTTCATGAATGAAAAATAGTTCAAAGGGTGGGTCACCATCAAATGATAATGGTTTAGCACGAGGAAGTGAAAAGCCTTGCTGCATCGCTTGAGTCAATTTGTATAGATGTTCAGAGAATTGCGTTTCAGCCTTACTCTTTGAATTGTCAACATTTTTGCATGGACTAACCGTTTGATTGGGTCTAGAAACATTTCCCAGAAAATGAACTTTTTCCTGAACTGACATTTCAGGTGATGTAGAATTGAATTCTTCAGGAAACCTATTCTTACATAATCTCTTTTTGACATTTGAGGAACCAACAGCCACAGGCCTCTGAGCATCTCCCAGAGCTGTATTGGCCAAGTCAACAGACTTCCACCCATCACTAGATTCCACATCAGCCATTTCCGCCATAAGAGCAGCTTCCTTACAATCTTGTTCAAGCCGAAATCTTTGCAATTCAGCAGCTTTTCTTCTCTCTGCTTCTAACAGCTCAGATTTTAGTTTCTCTTCCTGATCAAATTGCTCCAACTTAAGTTGAGCCATCTTTAGATTGTATTCTGCACGCACAGACTCATTAGAAATAACAGAATGAGCTGAACCAGTTGAGCCTGCATCGTCATGCTTAGCAACTGGTGTTCCAGAGGAGATCACATGTTGCATTTGCGGTGCAGAATCTTCAGCCATTGTTATATACGATATAGTTTTAAATTCTTTAGTTAAACTTGTACCTCGTTGTTAATTTAATGTTCAGGACAGTGATCATTTAGAACTATCCCACGCCAGACCCCTTGAGATGCCAGCGTTTTCTATTGATAATTTAAGATTTGATGTTGCCTAATTCTCTGGTTTGCCAGTTTGCTGGTTGAAATGCGTTAACCTTGAACTGAAAACTGACAGCGATGACCCAATCCAGTGAAACACACAGAACACAAGTTGTAGAAACGAAAACCAATGCAGCAATGTAATTTTCTTTGTAAAGATTGAAGATGGCAAACGGCAATGCAAAATTTAGATATCAGTTATTATAGCAAACGATTAACAACGTTCAGCGTACATAGAACAACAAAATCTGCAACAATATAAAATCATACAACTATAAAGTTTATCTAATGAAACCCATATAAGCCAGAAACCCACAAAATTTAGCATTACTAACCCTAAACTGAGATAAGCGCACTTCACATCGAAAATCCTAGAAAGCAGCTGAGCAAAGCCCCGGATGTAGGACCATAATTCCAAGATCAAAATCAGTATGCCAAAATCAGTAGACCATAAAAAATGCGATATTAGGCTAGCGTGAACAACCGTACCCACCTGTCTTCCAAAAATTGATCATTCAACCTCTATGCATACATCTTTTGTGTTATCCTTTTCCAAGTTAATGGCTAAACCACCAACAATAGCGTGGAAATCCATTACAACGCGCATAACGATGAATTTCCTCAAAATATCTTACATTTTGCACCGTTGACACGGCTAATCCAACCCACTCACCGCACCCGCAAGCAGAAAGTCGCACGTAGCAAGATGGCCGCCGCGACCTTCAATTCGGCACAAAATCGCAAACGTCTAGCGCCGCCAATGCGCACTCTAGTTATATACACCTCAATGGGCCTAACCCCATTTTATCTGTGGCCTGGTCCATTTTGAGTGGCCTGGCTCAAAAGCCACAAAAAGTTATCACCCCTGTTGCTTGAGGACGAGCAGAACTCAAGGACAAAGTTAAATTTTTATTTTTTTTTTGACAAATAAATTCCAATGGCAAACGGAATTTTCGTATAGAGATTTTAGTGTCGAATTAGTTGCCTCAGTTTTATAATCTCAAACACATTCCCCACAAGTTCAAATAAGGTAAGTAACAAATAAATAAGTGACGATTAAAATAAAATATTGAAAATACGTTAAACCATATTATCATACAGTCATCACCCAATTCGTGCACACATTTTATATTTATCATTAATTAATTAGGTAATTTTGCATGGAAATTAAAAAAATTAGACAGAAAATCAGAAGACAACCAAAGTGGGTTTTTGGCACATTTCTATTCATTAAAATTCAGACATTTAAATTTTTTCATATAATCTGCATTTAAGTTGGTGTTGCATAGAAAATGTCACATCATGATTGATCTAAGTATGAGATCATCCATGTGTTCATACAGTAACAAATCATCTCTTTCACTTGTTTTTAATAAATTTAAAATTCCTATCAGTTTACATTTGATTATTGACC
The DNA here is from genome assembly GCF_013122585.1 of Styela clava. Lineage (NCBI taxonomy): Eukaryota > Metazoa > Chordata > Ascidiacea > Stolidobranchia > Styelidae > Styela > Styela clava. The sequence goes on from NW_024102657.1 coordinate 81,106, forward strand.
GCATACTACTTTTACTTTTAACTATTGCATCATATTTTACTAAATTTCTATATTGTTTATTCTAAATTGTATATTGTTCCGCATATTGTTGTAATTAATTTAGATTTGCACTCCGAATAATTTGCTAAAATAGTATTCTGATTATTTTGTATGCCACACCATTGCTAAAAATCTATGGTTCACTCACACTCTAAAAATAAATGACATAAAGATTCCTCAGTATTATCTTCACACATTAAACATATACCTGGTTCATTAATGAACCAGTGTTTTATTTTATCCTCTGTTGGCAGTCCATTATGAATAACCTTCCAACACAACTCCTTATGCCTATTTCATATGTTGATTTTTCATATTTTGTTTCAATTAATGGACTTGGTTAGTTGAATCTTATTTTTAATATATTCATTGTGATTGGTCAAAAATGCATCGTTTTTTCTTTCTTTGCAAAAGCCAATTAATAAACTACTTCTCCTAAACGTACTCATTGTAATATTTTGTAATTGCGGACAAATTATTTTGAATAGGCTATCAAGCGTTTTGTCAAGTATATCACCAACTGTCATTATTTTTGCTTGGACACAGCTTAATATTGCAGTGAGTTCAGTTTTATTCCTATCTAAGATTAATGGATTGTGCCAAATAATTTCCTGTGATATTTCTGCATAGTTTTGTGGCTGATTCCATTCTAAGCTAACTTGTTTGAATGAGTTAATAATACTGGTATAAAATTTTAGAACATTGATATTAGTTTCGAATTTAAAATTCAAATGTAAACATTCTAAATTACCTTTTGACAACACTTCAAAATACTTATTCACATAAAATTTTGCTCTATTAGCCCAAGAACTCATATCCCCCTGAAGCAATTTGCAATGCTTTATTTTGATTCCTAACATTCATCATTTTTATACCCCTTTCATTTTGTTCACTACAACTGATATTCCTACTGATCATTTGCGCTTTTTCATTCCAAATAAATTTCCAAATAATTACTTCCAATTTCTGAATATATTTTTCTGGCATAAATTCGAAAGTGAACATGTACCATAATTTTGATAGTAGCAATGTTTTAGCTATAAGAACTCTTCCAACAATAGTTAGATTCCGCCCTTTCCAAAGATTTACAATTTTTTGTATTTTTGCCAAAATGTTCAACCAGTTAGTTTTTATCTCTAGACTTATGGGTATTTCCAATATATACCCCTAGTAATTTAATCTCCTCACGTTTTACAGTTATACCCTTATATGTTTCATTCAACTGCCAACTTCGAGCAGTTCCACATATCAGCAATGTACATTTGTTCTTATTTATTTTAGGACCAGTGCCACGTCGAAATAATCCCATTAATTTTAACACTGAATCTACAGATGACAATGACTCAAGGGTCAGTGTTATGTCATCTGCAAATCCTTTATAAACTTCTCTTTGATTTATGCAGTTCTTCAATCCAGTTATTTCTCTGTCCCTTTTTATATTTGATGATATTAATTCTGAAATAATATAACAATGGAAAAAGGGGACAGCCCTGCCCCACACGTCTTTGCATCCAAATTTTTTCTGTCAAATATCCATTCACATTTATTTTTGAAGAAGCATTTTTATTTTATATAGGGTGATTATCCAACCTCTTTGCATCCAAATTTTTTCTGTCAAATATCCATTCACATTTATTTTTGAAGAAGCATTTTTATTTTATATAGGGTGATTATCCAATTTATGAGTTTTTTTTCCAAATCCAGATTTTTTTCAATAATTTAACTAGTATATTTCTGTCTGTCCGCCAGCAACTTTTTTTTTTGTTGCCAAATTCAAATCCATTGCCAAATCGGATTTATACAAATGATAGTTTTGGTGTATCAAATATATATTTCAATATTATTGCATGAGGTCCAAATTTTATTTTTGTGATGTAATTTAGGTGATTTCATACAATGAATAAGTATACAATGAAAAGATGTAGTTTGTTTGCAACATATATATTATGATCATTAGTTTGGTTATCCAATTGGTTTGATTTTAAGCGTTTATAAATATTTTTGGTTGTTTATTCTTCTGAAACCATATACAATCAATTTCGGTTCTTGCTGGAGATGTATTTTGATTCTGGGCTAGAATTTCTTTCCAATTTGTTGGAATGTATCGCCAAATGTTGCGTATTTCGAAGTTGCATTTTCTATTCAATGCAATTTTCCTGGTCTATAGTAAATTTGATTCACGAGGTCTCCTGAATTTTGTTTCACAATTTGTCCTAAAGTTAAAACTTTGGCTTGAATCCATTTAATTTCTTTTTAGTTTTGTCTCCAAAGATAAAAATGAATTAAACCAGAGGCTTTCTAATTTTACTTCCTCTGGGGAATTTGGTTGACAGCGTGTGAGATTGAGTTCCTTGAATGCATTAATTAAGTTTAAATAAAATTGTGGTATGAGATTGTTTCTTGTTTTTTTAACGTCCAAATGCAAGCATTTCAAATTACCTCTGGAAATGAATGAGCAATAGTTATTTATATAAAATTTGTCCCGTTTACTCCAAGGTTTCTGTTCCCCTTTAAGTAATTTAATAATCCATTTCAATTGTATAGATTTTATCTGAGTGTTGATATCCATCATGTTTAATACCCCCATATTTATTTTTTCCTTAATGATTTTTTGAGCAATCAATTGTGGTTTTCCATTCCATAAAAAGTAGAAGAGGTTAGGTTGTAATTTTTTCATGAAACTTTCCGGCATAATTTCGAATCTAGCTAAATACCAAATTTTTGATAACATTAGTGCTTTTGTAACCGTAATTTTTCCTATTATAGAAAGATTTCGGGCCTTCCATATCGTTAAAGTTGTATCATCTGCATACCCTTTATAGACCTCAGTATCCCCACTACAATTCCTAAATCCTAAAATATTTCTATTAGATTTGATATTGTTTGCTAATAGCTCAGCTATAAACAGATATAAATATGGTGCTAAGGGGTTTGATCTTGTCCAATTAGTTCCGGCAATACATTTTTACTTATCGATCTTAAGATCGGTAAGTATATTGATAGGTATTTGTCTGTATGTATGTCTGTGTGTGTGTGTGTCTGTTAGATGAACCCGATATCTCGCGAATGCGAGGTTGAATCTGCTCCAAATTTTGCATGTGCATACATCATATCTCGGACCAGAAGCCTATTGATTTTGGGTTGATTATGTCGTATATTTAGCGAGTTATTAATTAATTAGTGATGGGACACACGGTGTCGCTAGAGGTTCAGAGAGAAGAAATCGAAAGGGATTGTTGCGTAACAATGCCCTGTCTGCGATGCTATCAAAGCCGCAGTTTCTGTTTTGGGAGATCCCCTTTTCCATACGATTGTGTGTGTGTGTGTGCGTAACACTGTTCTATCTGCGATGTTGAGCGTTTAAGTATTTCAGTTACACGCCGCTTCGACATCACTGATCTGGAACCATTGAATAAAAACCATTCGGATACAATCGAAACCATCCGTCGTATACTATCTTTGCGTTTGACACAAACTATAGAGCTATAGGATAGTCGACGGTCGCCATTGCCGGTGGCAAAAAGGGTATTGACTGAAACCAAATCTAATTCTTTACCAAAATATCGCTAGGCTGTGGTTGAATAGCCGTCGCAATTGCGGTTAGCGCCGTTTTATTTGACACAATATATACTATAGGATAGTTGGCGTTAGCCATTTTCGGTAGTAAATTGGCTACTGGCTGAAAACTGATCAAAACGGTTCAGTTCGGATTTGCAAATTTATTCATAAAAGTATTTCCTCGAGTAGTATTTCGACGACAACGTGAGGAGTTGGCTGTTGTTTACTACATATTTTGATATAACGCGATGCCCAAGATGAAGAAAAAAAGTTTAGAAGTTAAAAAGAGGGAGAGAAAGGCTAAAAGTAAGGCCGAACAAACTTGGAAAGACAGTGTTCGTCTCACATCTTTCAATGACAA
>NW_024102658.1:0-10000 GCF_013122585.1 Styela clava
GGATAGTGATAGTGCTGCTTCTGAACGTTCTCTGTCACAGTGGCTTGCGAGTGCTCGCTATGGTATTGGTGACACGATATCACTGGTTTCCGGAGAAATGCTATCTGGTATTGTTAACAAATCTCGGCAAAAGCACCCAAATGAAACTGAGATGGGTACCTTATGTCGACTTGACAAGGCTAAAAAACATATGGCGGAGGTGCGAAAATGGGAGACCACACAGAAAAAAATATATCGTCGAGAACAAGACAAAAAAACAGACGTCCGCGGTTCGTGCCGCGCGAAACGGCTTCGGAAAGATCTGTCCGTCTCCAACAAAAGAAAAAACGGACGGCCGAGGTTCGTGCGCGCGAAACGGCTCCGGAAATCTGTCCGTCTCCAACAAGAAAAAACGGACGGCCGAGGTTCGTGCGCGCGAAACGACTCCGGAAAAATCTGTCCGTCTCCAACAAAAAAAAACGGACGGCCGAGGTTCGTGCGCGCGAAACGACTCCGGAAAATCTGTCCGTCTCCAACAAGACAAAAAACGGACGCCGAGGTTCGTGCGCGCGAAACGCTCCGGAAAATCTGTCCGTCTCCAACAAACAAAAAACGGACGGCCGAGGTTCGTGCGCGCGAAACGGCTCCGGAAAAATCTGTCCGTCTCCAACAAGACAAAAAACGGACGGCCGAGGTTCGTGCGCGCGAAACGGTTCCGGAAAATCTGTCCGTCTCCAACAAACAAAAAACGGACGGCCGAGGTTCGTGCGCGCGAAACGGCTCCGGAAAATCTGTCCGTCTCCAACAAGACAAAAAACGACGGCCGAGGTTCGTGCGCGCGAAACGGCTCCGGAAAATCTGTCCGTCTCCAACAAACAAAAAACGACGCCGAGGTTCGTGCGCGCGAAACGGCTCCGGAAAGATCTGTCCGTCTCCAACAAAACAAAAAACGAACAGCCGAGGTTCGTGCGCGCGAAACGGCTCCGAAAATCTGGCCGTCTCCAACAAACAAAAAACGGACAGCCGAGGTACGAACGAAGGAAACTATACATGAAAAAACTGCTCGTCTAAATCGAATAAAAAAACGCGCCACGGACGTTCGTCAACATGGAGAAAATAACACAAACTTTACATATATACAGAAATTTCATCACCATATTTCCAGTAGCGCAGATTTTCCCTGCACTTCATGCCACCGTTTACAGTACAAAGTTAGTGTAGTGAAACTCAATAAAACTGCTTACAAGAACGTAAACATGAAAATAATTGAATGTGTTCTATCATTCGAAATTAAGTCACCAGATGGAAACGTGTACATTTGCAGAACATGTCACATATCGTTAAAGAATGGAAAAATACCTTGCCAATCTAAAGCGAATAATATGACGATAGCGGACCAACCAGCTGCTTTAAAAGATCTGAATGTGCTAGAACTTCGTTTGATTTCACAGCGAATCCCTTTTATGAAAATTCTTGGACTTCCTTGTGGCAAGCAACGAGGAATTCACGGTCCAGCAGTCAATGTTCCCTCTAAGTTACACGTCGTATGTGATCAATTTCCTCGGTTGCCCTCTGAATGTCAGTTGATTCCATTGAAGTTAAAACGTAAATTGTCCTACACATCGCATTACATGTATGATTATGTGCGAATTGATAAAGTCATATGTGCACTGAAATGGTTGAAAATTAACAATTTCTTGTATAAAGATATCATTATCAACGACAATTATATTGAACATGCTTCAAAAAATGACGAGGAATTGTGGAATGCTATGTTTATCGACGACAACGATGACATGCAGTTAAATTCTAATGAATCGGTCAAAAACATTCCCGTAGCACCAGATATTCAAACAACGTGTGCTTCTCGCCATTCCTCTGATAGCGAGAAAAAGCGTAGTTCAACAAACTCATCATCCACAAATGTTTCGTATTCGCCGACATGTACGGGTAGCGTTTCGAGTCGCAATTTATGGAACACTTCGCAAACGCAGGGAATGAAAATGATAAACGTTCCATCAGATGGAAATTGTATGTTTAACGCCGTCTGCCATCACTTAGTACGTCTTGGCATATCGCTGCAAACCCCAGTCGAAATACGACGTGAACTATCCAAATATATGCTTGAACACGCAGATGCTTATAGAGATTTTGTATGTTCCAATGTCGGATATGAAGAACTTTATTGCTCTGACATGGAGCATCCGTCAGATTACGATTACCACATTTCCCAAGTTAATAATCCGGTGTCTCGTCATAATCTAATGTGGCAAAATTACTTAAATAAGTTGGAAAATGGTTCACAGTGGGGCGAGCATATAGCATTGCAAGCTATCACCGATATGTTCGCACTGAAAATTGTTGTGCACAAAACTAACGGAGATGATATTGTTGTGCGATCCAGATATTCATATAAAAATGAATTTCATTTAGGTCTAATTGGACAACAGCACTACGTTGTATTTGAACCTGAATCACAATATTCAGATTCGAACACAGACAGTTATTCAAAAATGGAACTTATGGATATCAGTCACAAAATTCAAAGATGTAAGGTTACAAAAAGTAATTCCCCCGAAATAAGCAGCGCAGTAATTGAAAATAAAGAGGATGAGATTGATTTAAAACAATCAACAAGTGTCCGAGGTTTACAGTATGAATCAACGGTTGTCAATGATGACATCAGTAATAAAATTATCAGTATGGCTCCCGCTGAAGATGAAAAACCGATTCCATTATTGGCCGATGATAAATTCGAACAACTAGCATATCCATCATTATATCCGGATGGAAATAATGGTTTCAGTACTGATCGTGTTGTCCCAATCACTCCGCGTAAGTATTTCAATCAAAGACTTTTAGATGCTGACGGAAGATTCGCACGAAATATTGAATACTTATTATCCGCCCAGTATGCAATTGAAAGCAAACAGATACAGGGTGACGTCAACCACTTCGTGTTTCGTCGAGTAAATCACGAATGCGGAAATAACGAGATAACTGCTGGATTTATTCGAAATTCGGATAATATAAATAACATGATTAAAACTGATAAAGCTTTCAGAATACTGCAGAATATTCGAGGTTCGCCCGCTTATTTCCAAGGCGTATTTTATGATGTACTGGCTATGATTCGTCAGATTGGAATTCCTACATTTTTCTTCACACTAAGTGCCGCAGACATGCGATGGCCAGACTTAATTTCATCCATTGCTAGACAGTACGGGTCCATTTTAACGGATGATGACGTAGCTAAGCTTTCCTTTGAGCAGAGGTCTATGTGGTTAAGGTCCAACCCAGTTACCGCAGCTAGACACTTTCACTATCGTTTAGAATGCTTGTACAAAGATGTACTATTGTCCCCGGCACAGCCATTGGGTCATATTACTGATTATGTGATTCGGATAGAATTTCAAGCCAGAGGTTCCCCTCATGCCCATATGTTGCTTTGGGTTGACAAGGCCCCAAAGTTGGGCATTCAAACTGATGAAGAGGTGTGCGCGTTCATTAGCAAGCACGTTGCTTGTTCATTTCCTGTTGACGACCTCCCATTGAAAGCCCTCGTTCAGGATTTACAGACACACAGTCATTCTTCCTATTGCAGGAAAAGTGGTGGATGTAGATTTAATTACCCAAAACCACCGAGTGAAAAAGTAATAATTGCAAAAGAAGTCGAGGAGGATGAGAGTGAATTAATGGCCCAGTCTAAAATTGTTTTAAAAAAAGTCCGTGATACGCTATCGTCGTCGTACCGAGACACCAGTTCGGATGTAAGTATGGACGATTTACTACAAAATATTGATATTGATAATCAACAATATCGGCAGGCACTTTGTATGTCACAAAAAGGCAACACTGTTATCCTAGCCAGAAAGCCGGCGGAGTGCTTCATCAACGCATATAACCCCGTGATATTAAAGGCATGGCAAGCCAATATGGATATCCAGTATGTTGTTGATCCTTATGCATGTGTCATGTATGTCGCATCGTATATGATGAAAAGTGAACAGGGAATGGGGTTGCTATTAAAACATGCATGCAAAGAATATAAGGATTTTGATATAAAAAATATGCTTAGGCGAATAAGCTCTGTCTTTTTAAATAATCGAGAACTAAGTGCACAGGAAGCATGTTATCGTATCTTATCCATTCCAATGAAAAAAATGAGTAGATCTGTTATTTACATAAACACTGATCCTGTTGCAGAACGACAGTGTATCTTAAAATCAAAAAAAGAACTGGAGAAACTGGAAGACGAAGATAGTGACATATTTCAAAAAAATATACTTGACCGATACTCGGCGAGGCCGAGTAGCTTGGACAATGTGTGTTTAGCAACTTTCGTTGCAAATTATGCAGTGAGTTATCGAAAAAATGACAAACACGTCGATGACAGCGTAAAAGATTTGTTGCACGACGATCACGGGAATAAGATCTTCATTATGATTTACCCCAGCATATTGTACTGAGACGCGGCCTTGGGAAAATGAGTAAAAAGAAGAGAATGTATAATTCGTTTTCGAAAACATAACAAGGAAACTGATTTCAACAATTTTTGCCGTGCCAAATTGATGTTATACCTCCCGTGGCGTTCAGAGGAGCGCGACCTGTTGGCGGACCATCCAACATATTCATCTTATTATTTGGAAATACAAGACAAATTGTCTGCTGTGGAATCACGGTATTGCAACAATGTGGAGTTAGTTGATTCAGCTGTTCACAAAAATTCAGTGAGCGGTCCTCCTCTTCATTTGTGGGGCGATCTTGGCATGGAAAGTGACCTTTCAAATCAACAAGATAAATCGGAAGGTGATACACCTTACACCACCATGATAAGAGAGGATCTTGCTGCCAACTCAGCGATCATTGAGAGTGTCGAACGTGTTGCCGTTCCCAAAAGTGACATAGGTGCGAGATACGAAATCGAAAAGAACAGAAATGTATTATCTACATCTGAATATTGTAATATGATACGCTGCTTGAATGAGAAGCAAAGGGCTATAGTATTCCATCACAGGAAGTGGTGCAAGGATGCCGTTATTGCAATTAAACAAAACGGTTCTGTTGAACCATATAGAATTTTCTTAAGTGGTCCTGGTGGAGTAGGGAAATCACATGTGATAAAATTGATTCAGCACGATACAAGAAGATATTTCGCTCTTTCAAAACTGTCGATCCGAATGATGTAACTTGCCTCCTTTGTGCTCCAACAGGCGTTGCTGCATTCAACATAGATGGTATAACTATACATTCTGCACTACTGTTAACAAATAGGAAGCTAGCAGTGGACACGACGGCATATCCTTCGAAAAACTGAATACTTTGCGATCTCATCTTGGCTCATTACGTGTATTAATTATCGATGAAAATCTCCATGGTAAGTTCAGACATGCTTTTAAAACATTCACAAAACGCCTGCAAGTGATCAAGGGAAATGCGGCTCCGTTTTGGAAACGTTTCTGTTTTAGCAGTCGGTGATTTGTTCCAATTGCCTCCGGTCTGTCAGCCTCAAATATTTTGTCCTGTTTCTGATGAAACTATGCGCCTGGGTCGGTCTCTTTGGAATGATTATTTCCACTTGCACGAATTAGATGAAATTATGCGCCAAAAAAACGATAGAAATTTTGCAGAATGTTATGTCGGATTCGATTGGGAAATCAAACACGAAGCCGACATAGATACACTGCGCACAAGGGAGATTCATCTTTCCGATCTCAACTATCCAGAGGAGGCATTGCACGTTTTTGCTTACAACAACGACGTAGATAACTGGAATTTATTCAAACTGAATAAGTTGATTCAAAGTGGGCCCGAAAAAATTTGTGATACCGGCCATAGATGACAAAAGGGAGGGGTTGTCTCTAATTAGTTTGCGTGCATCTGGTTTAAAGTAAAAAGATGCAAAACCCGGCGGTTTGCACACCGTCTTGGAAATTGCTGTTGGGTGTAGAGTCATGTTGCTTTATAATATAGACATGAGTGACGGTTTGGTGAATGGAGTAATGGGTACCGTTCAATATATTGCAAAAATGACAAAGAATTTGTAATCAGGCATTTTGATTAAGTTTGCAACGATAATGTTGGACGAAAAGCTATGGCTAAGAGTAGATGGAAAAGGCAACACCCCCGCCTCGTGCCGATAACACGCAGGGAAGCCAAATTCGAAAAGGCATATGGCAAAGGAGCACAAGTTTCCCGATACCAGTTTTCCGTTGACGCTTGGTTGGGCCGTCACAATTCACAAATGTCAAGGTATTACTTTAAATAAGATTGTCGTCAACACAAAGGGAAAGAAATTTGGCTGTGGGCAAGTTTATGTCGCTTTGTCCCGGGTTAGAAAGTTGGAAAAATTTGTATCTGACTGATTTTTGATCCCTGTACCATCTGATGTAGTTCTGAGTGTTCTGAAGTGATGAATAACATGCGTACAATGCCCACAGCACACCAACGTCCACCCACATTGACAGATTTAATAAATCAAATTGGTTAACGATAGGTCATTTAAACATAAGGTACTTTTTAAAGAAGATGGACGATATAGTTTCTTATACAAAGGGTGAAATTTTTCGTCATGCTGATATTTGCTGTTTCACAGAAACATATTTGACGGAACGCCACAACATAGACAAATTCACCAACAAATTTGACTACGTTTCCTCTAGAGAAGACGTACCCAGTGAACAAAATCATGGTGGAAAGCACGGATTATTAGTCTGTGCTTCGCGAAAGCTGAACCCAGTTGAAATAAAAACATCTTCGAATGTGCTTGAGCATAAAATGATTTGACTGAAAACTTCCACGAATAAAGAATTCACTTTGTTGTTAATTTACAGACCACCGGAGTTTTCCGCAGTTGGAATTTCTTAACATATTGTCTGAATTAATGACCCTACATACCACAAGGAGCTCCAACATTCATCTTGGGAGATTTTAATGATAATATTTTCCATAATCGATCATCTTCTATCATGGAAAAAATGAATGAGCTTGGTTTCCGACAATATATATTCCCACCAATCGCGCGACCACAGATTATGGGTCTTTGCTTGATCACATGTATTTTAATAGAAATTGTACGGATGACAGCATTGTTGTTGATATTGTGGACACGTATTATTCGGATCATGACACAGTGTTTATAACAACCAATTACCTAACCACATAGTTTAATATTTTCGGGCGAAATACTGCTGTGTGTTTCTGCAGGAGAAATTATTCAGAATGTGGCCAACGGATAGATTGCAATTTGGGAGAATACCACATTTGAAATCGTACTCCGTCAAAATTGTCGAGAACATATTGAACATGCGGAAGATCGATAAGTCGGCGGTCTCCGATCGCTGTCTAGTTTTTTGGTTTGGTCTATATTTTGCATTGAAGCGTTGCTCAATAGGTAATAGGTTTTATAATGATTTTTTTACTCTGAAGCAGACTTGACCAAGATATGAATCAGGCAAATTCTTATGATTAAGTTAAAGAATGACTATAACATGTCCCAATACCTTTGTTCGTACAAGAGATTAGATAAATAAGAAGTAATGCTAGCAAGCAACATGCAGATATAAAATAATTTTGGTATAATTTTCTCCATTTTGAGGATAATGGGGTGCGGTCATAGCAACAGATTTTCTACTGCGAACTATTTTATTGTGACTGGAGATTAGAGGAAGGAATTTTGGCTCTCGAGTGTGGGAATTTGACTGAGAATCCAGTAAAAATATGGTTAACTCGACTCCAGAGCCCTAAAAAGAAGATTAGTTATCTCCATATTGGTACACATACTTCTGGAGCGCCCCAAGTTCATCACTTCGGTCTTATGAATTCTAGAAAAAAAAACTTTTAATTGACCATTTTAAGTTTGTTTGAACTAGATATTTAACATAGTCCATTCTTATCCTGTTCCTTCCAATTATGCATTGGTGTTTTGCACCTTTATTATAATAAAAAAAATTTTTTTTTAGTATCAAGCACTTCTGGATGAGTCGAAAAATTACGAACCAGGTTTCCAGTATGCAGAATATTTGAAACATCTCACTCCACATCATGCTGCTGGGAGAAATGATTATCAATTCGAACCTTATGCACTGGAAGGTGCTCAATATATGGAGCATGGAGGTATATTTTACACAAAGTATTTGCCAAGGATGTTAGTTATGTTGTAGTTTTTATTAACTACAGTCTGAAACATAAGAATCTATTGATCAGAATGCAAAGTTATTAACTACTCGGCCAAGGAAGGCGAGGATTTTTTTCATCATATAACAATAATGGTTCTGTGTGGAAAAGGCTGGAAAAACAACAAAAACATGGCATTGCCCACATTTCAGAAGACACTCACCTCTGGCACAACTCAGACTAATAATGCAGTGGATTTCCAAATTGTAGTCACATATACCGTGTTTCCCAGAATATAAGACCTAGCCTGAATTTTGAAAATGATTTTAATATAAGCCCTACTCTTAAAAATAAGACCTAATCGATTTTTTTTTTAATAAAAGTGTGGTATTTATGAGTAAATGGATATCGGTTTTCAAATTTTTTTTATATTTGAATATCTCAATTCTCTAATTTGTAATTTTGTTTTTGATAAATGAAAATAGAAGACATCCCCACAAAATAAGACCTGGTGTTATTTGAAACGGAAACACTGTACTAATACTTATTCTGAAAAATTCCCTACTTGCATTCTTCTTCCTTTTTGTAAGTGTCCACTGTCTAATTACAAGTCCTAGTCTATAAATTGGTTCAACAAATTGGCTCGAATATTGTCATTTTGTGCTAAGCATTAAATCCTTCTGCCATTGCATCTCTGATTATGCAAATCCTGTGCGGGATAATTTTGTGCTTCGGAATTTCTTGCCTTCTCACCATCCTAGGTTTGGTTCTTGTAACATCTAATCAGTTGCAGCTTCCTCTACCATGCATGGGCATCTGAAACAATTAACTTGTTATAACAAGTCCCATATCTGACATAGACAGGGAACCGAACGAGGAGTCGTGGTGCACCATATGATTAAATGTAAAAAATGAAGAATTCTTCCTATTCCTAACATTCACAAAGTGAGGTTGTGTGTAATAACAGAAGCCGCAACTAACCAAAAAAGACACGATTTGAACCTGCTGTGATGTGATATTGTCCTCATTAGCGGCATATGTAGACTTGCGAAGCTGAAAGTGTTGTTTTTATATTCTCAATTCATTTCACAACTAGCTATCTAAAAATGTCTGTTTTTTTCAAAGGTCAAGCAACACTGCATGATGAACCATCACCAATTACAGGTCGAGCATCGCATATTGGAAGATCATCAGCTGGCAGGAGAACAAGTCATAGAGGTGTTTGTTGATAAATCGCCAGATTTTTAGAATTTATTTTATCTTTGGTTTTTTTTGGCCTACTCAGTTTTTCATACCCTGGGTGAAGTGGGGACATGGAATTTGATTCAAACTTCAGATTCAAAAAAAACATGATTCATATCAACTATCGAGTAATTCATAATCTGAAATATAATTACCAACGTTATATAATAATACATTACGTTCAGTTAGAAAATCGATAATTCAACTTTGAGATTTTAAAAAAGTATGCTGGGTTTAACACCAAATATTTTGAAATTCCTGGATTTGAATTTTGTCTTCTAACTAATGTAGAAACTTATATATTATGATTTCATATTTTCTTAAAAAATTCAACTGTTTTCAGGGTTCAGTGACACGGAAAGTAGCAGCAGTCGCTCTCTCGATGATATTTCTCCATCAGCAAGTCCCGGTGATCCGACAACAAGAAAAGATAAGAGACGTCCTTCAACAGAAGGCTCGCTTTCATCTGAAGATATGTTGGATGAAAAAGAAACTTCAGATCAGCGATTGTCAGCAACCACCAATTTTGAAAACAGTAATTGAACTTCCTGTCTTGTGCTTGTTTTTTCATTTTGTATTGAAATTTGTGACAATTTGTACATCTTTTATATACGATGCCTATTTGCACCTTTTCCTCTAAACAAGGCTAATTGACATACTAAAA
>NW_024102659.1:0-20000 GCF_013122585.1 Styela clava
CGGAAAATAAAATGCTTTAATCTGAAAAACAAAAATTAGATTATAAAGCAAGCGATTTTTTTGTCGGCGCAGCAACATTATTTATTGATCAAACGAAATTTACAATAACAGGAGTTTAATAAGTTCCTGTAAGCTGAGTTTGCAATTACCGAACAGCAATTTATAGTGTTTTGAGATAAACCATCACCCAGATATACTGTGACAAATCATATTCCTTGTTTCTATGATTTTTTTCTTATACTTATTTGCCGTTATCAAAAAGGAATAGGGCTAGTATTTACAGTTCAGTTTGTGTACAGTGTTATTGTATTTTTCTGATTTGTATTGCCAAATTTGAGTTGCATCTCACATTGCATCCCACATGATTTTATCTCTAATATGAAAGCTCAGCACAGCAGTTATATGTATTCTTAACGCCCGGGAGACTATCACAGAAATCAGAATAAAGACATCTTCTCTCAAAGAAGCTTAAGTTAATAAAATATTCTACACTTTTACTGTTGATGTCATTAACTCCTCTGACACTTATCGACATTTGTAAAGATGTCGAAATTTGCCACAGTCGCACAACAAAAAATATATGATGTTCGTGAAAACTTGTCATTGCTTATAAACAGCACAACTCAAAATAATAAAAAACGTCCAGCCTATGCTAGTTTATAACCTATTACATTTTCATATAATTACAGTGACTGCACGCATCTGATTTGATACTATGAATAATTTAAGTAAACTATAATTAATAATTTTTTTGTCAAAGATACTATAGCCTATATATCCATATCTTAAGATTTCGTTAGGTACCGATAATCTATTTTCTACTCCCAAATAAAAAATACAATTACTTCTTTGATTTGTCACTACAGCCAAGCGCAAACACCACCAAATATCAATTTCCTTATCAAATCAGTACCTTTTTGTGATATCGCGATCTAGAGTCTAGACAAGGCGGTGTGATGTCACGAAGTAATGAAAAGTAATCTAACTACGCTGATTTCTAGGTAAATATTAACTAATAGGATCGTAGGTCGTTTACACTCCTGACCTAGGTAGAACCTTCCATCCTATGAACTAGGCTCTGATTAAAATAAAACAGCGAAATATTTTGTAAAATATCGGGTCCCGTAAGGCTCAAAAGAAAATTGAATATTTAAAACATTACCCTCTGGCGACTACTTGCACCTTAAAGAAAATTAGAAATCAACGAAACACATACAAAAAAAATATAGGGCTTTTTCAAGTATTTAAAAACAGCCTTAACTTTCTTATTCATGTACTGATATTTATTTCATTTTCATTTCCGAGTATAAACATTCCAAAATATTCCCCTTTGACGTTTAGCCGAATTCACTCTTTACCATGTGAATTTTGATATGACAACATATTTTCGAAACCAAGAACGAACCTTCTACCTGCGACCGAATGGTTTAGAAACCCCTTGGTGTTATGTTACCCCCATCTCAATCGATAATACCGCAGATTCATCAGAATGCTAAGACGATTATTGGTACCAACTTCAATTGTTAACTTAATTACCAAACTGAAGTCTATATTTCAAATAGGCATGTCTCAAAAGTATTTCTCATTCCGAAATATGGCATATTATGCTGTACTGATAAGCGCAAGTATATTTTAGTGATGCTGAATGAGAACTAATCATCCGCTTCATCAATGTAGCGTTAAAAGTGAAACCTCGTTATTTGCTCACAACTAACAACGCAAAAGTGGTGTAAAAGTGCAAATATGTGAATATTCTTGTAAACGTCGTTTGGAGTTCGCTCAAATATTTATATTTTCAAATGGTTACGCGAAAACGATAATGCGAAGCTCTACAATGCACAGTTCAATAACTAACCCCTCCATTATAGCAGGGGTTCTCAACCTTTCCCCGTTAAGTACCCCCGAAGTCATGAAATATTCAACACGATCCCCCAGTAATCAGACACCAAACAAAGTTGTAATATATTGACTAACAATTTTTAAACTGTGTTGGATCCCAACCGCTGGTCTGCGGACCGGCACCAGAAGCTTTTTTGTCGGTCTGCAAGAAATTTTGTTGTTTTTCTGCCGTCTCTGTCGCTTCACCGAACCCGAAATAATGACGTTGCATTTGTTTATTACGCAATTTCTCTCATGCCGAAATATTGCTGTTTGCGGTTTTAATGGCCCAACGACGTCTTAGCGCCAAGTTTTCACACTTTTCGCTTTTTCGGTTCCAATTCATCACAAAAGCGTCTGTCAAATCTCGCAATATTCAGAAACCCAAAGATCGACACACGTTTTTTTCTGTTCTGCATGCTTTTTCTGCCTAATATGAACATCCAAATAAAAGGTTATGATTATGAATATTTCTTTGTTCAACCCAAAAAACAGTCATGAACAGTATAATATTTCAGGGTTTCGTCTTCACATCCAGTAAAATACCAGCTTGTTGCAACCCTTCATGTGGTAACAAGACGCGCAACAAAAGCATGGGGCGCAAAGATCTCTTCCAGGTGAGGAACAGTGGGGCTGTGAATTCCAAGTTACCGGCGACTTTGTCATCTTAATGCAAATTCATTTTGTTTGAGACGTTGATTAACTGCAGAGGGATTAATATGAGTTAACCAACATTTTGACATTTTTTAACAAGAACGATGACAAAGGTCCAATTGTGGAGTTTGATCCACTCAATTTGAGGTCGGCGCATTATTTGTTTTTATTCATGTGAAATGTTTTCAAATGTCAATTACGGGTTTAATATATTTTGTTGTGACTTGTTACGACAATCTAGATATGTACAATGTGGAATCATGAAGCGGGACTAATATGAAAGTGCCCAGATTTAATTAACATGGATATCCATAAACCCTATTATCCTATAAACTAAATCAAAGGGCATAAATTAAAGACTTAACGCAGTTCCATAAAAAGGGTATGCAAGCATTTTGTACATCTAATAAAAACGGCTCACAGACATTTCAGCTCACGAAGATTCGAGTTCGATACGGGAGTGGCAATACTTGAAGGTCTCGGTGGCATTTTACTGGGCACGAAATGGGCGCTTTTCTCTGTAACAAATGGTCCAATCGATTTCAAAATTTCAGCACATGAAGATGAAAGTGGTCGCCAAAAATCTGTTACTTCCATTGATTGACGTATTAGCGAACTCGAATCTTCGTGAGCTGAAATGTCTGTAAGCCGTTTTTATTAGATGTACAAAATGCTTGCATACCCTTTTTATGGAACTGCGTTAAGTCTTTAATTTATGCCCTTTGATTTAGTTTATAGGATAATAGGGTTTATGGATATCCATGTTAAATCTGGGCACTTTCATATTAGTCCCGCTTCATGATTCCACATTGTACATATCTAGATTTTCGTAACAAGTCACTTATTTTTCCCGCGCTTCACGGTATCTATAATTTCCCTTGCGTAACGGTAACCCTCGCCGCACTTTATGGATTAGAGAGGACGCTGCGCGTGTATACATTTCATTGGACACGGAGTGGAGCCATTTATCGTTTTATTATTATTACTTATCGATCTTAAGATCGGTAAGTATATTGATAGGTATTTGTCTGTATGTCTGTCTGTCTGTGTGTCTGTTAGATGCATGCGATATCTCACGAGAGCGAGATTGAATCTGCTCCAGATTTTGCATGTGCATTCATCTTATCTCGGACCAGAAGCCTATTGATTTTGGGCAAATTATGTCGTATAATTAGCGAGTTATCAATCAATTATTGATATAGTGATCTAGATTTTTGTAAAGCGAGAGAATTTTGAAACCCGTCGAGTGTGTGTGTGCGATGCGCAGTGCGCAAGTTACAAGAGCGGATGAATCGAAACTGCAGTTTCTGTTTTGGGGGATCCCCTAACTATCGATCGATAAGTCTTCGGTTTCCAACCGATATTCTCTTTTTTATGTTGTTGTTGTATGTTCTTTCGGCGGATCTAGCGGTCTAGCGGCGAGATTCAAGTCAGAATGTTATTCCCACCTTAAGCACATACCAGTGATGTTGGTTTTTCAGATGTGTCGTGGAACTTGGGCAGATCGTAGAAAAAATCATCATGTTCCTGTAGAGCAACACACAATATCTACATCTTCGCAAAACGATGCGACCGACGATGACGAGGATGATCAATGGCTTCGTAAACTGCTGACGTCCGTTTTACCAACAGGAATATTTATTGGTCTGCGAGACCTAGATGACGAGGATGTGGAGGATGCAATATCGGGGGAAGATGATGCGGATGAAACAGGTGCCGAGCAAATTGGAGATGAACCAAACATGCTGATATCATTTTCGACAACGAAAAGATACAAGTCTTTTAGACGAAGTACAGGGAGCTATTTTATTCAAGCTATCTGTGACGTATTCCCAGAGCATGCACAAAACGAAGATATCATTGCCCTAATAAATCGTGTGCATAGCAAAGTATCTGACAGGGTAGTAGTCAGCTTACGCCCTGCACTAAACGGTTGCCAAGTTTGCAGTCGCACCACACACTTTTACGGTAAAAAGATATTGTACTTGTTTCCTGGTATGCCCTAAAAACTTCATGTGGAAACAACGATATTCTGAGTCCTCTTACTATACAGCTCTCTGTGAATTCTTTATATTTTATTCGGATCTCACATATTTTTGAACACAGATTCTTTCCTGAATCAGACTCGAAAAACAAACTTAATCGGGAAGGTCCGAGGGGCGAAACGTCTGGAAAGAATCGTCCGTTGGGCAAAAAGTCTACAAACCGCCGCATTTGGATATTCTTTTATCAAAGGGCCCATTGATAAAAGTGCTGATATTTTTCCGAAAATCAGATTGAAGATTTCAAAGAAATATTTTAGTTGGCAAAGTAAAAACATCAACTGGGACGAATTTATTTATTAAAATTTGCTGTAGCAAATTGTTACCATGTTAATTAGAATTTGGCGATTCAGAACTGTACGTAGCAATGTGGGGACAGTAATGCAAAGTATCCGAAGGAAAATGCCCTGGTAAGTATACCACAATAGCACTCAAATTTTGGTTTCTGGCACTATATTCTACCTAACTTCTTTCTACCTTTCACACAAAAATTTTGCCACAATTAACAATAAGAACGGATACGTGGTACCTATATAGAGTGTATTTAATATTGGGCAAAGCATTCAAGTCAATCCATCCATGACCTAAAAACAGTTCTTCTCACGATTTTGGGATCCGAGAAACGAGTTTCACCCAAACTTCATCAGCAGGGTTTGTTTTCGTTAAGCATTCAACTGAATCCAGGCATAACCCGAAAAAAATTTCTCTTACGATATTGTGAACCGAGAAACAAGTTTCACCTAAATTTCATCAACAGGTTCTTCTAAAATTGTCGGGTACGACATTGTATGTGATATCCTAATCCCTATTTTTAAATAAGGTATTTATATATGAGCTTTTTCGAGAGACAATTGCGGCGCTTTCAAAATGATAATGTCCATAATATACTTAGTTATTTCGCTAACACGATCGATGAATTTATTCTGAATTTTACATTTTGAAGTTGAATTTACTTCTCAAAATTCGAGTCGTTTAAACAACTTCCCATCATCTTGATTTTAGTATTGTTATATAATTAAAAAAAATGAAAAAGGGTTAAAATCATTTAACACTATCATGAATAAGTAACTAATGTTTGACAGATTATTTGTAAGATATATTTATTATAATGACATCCATTGTGTCTCGGAATCAAATTTTATTTTTCCAAGCAATGAAATTCTTTGTTACAGTATATTATCTTGACAGAAACCTTTGTTTGACAAACAATAAAGTACGCGTCGTAGACGCAGCATCGAATAACAACCTTTCACACGCATTCACTTACTTCGACTCATAGACAACCTATATAATAAAGAAAGAAAAAATCAACACTGACGCGAAAGAACCTCGCAGAAACATTATCATACTCGCAAGTTACAACAACGTACATTCCTTTAATCCTAATGTCTGACTTTGATTCTGCATATTCGTTATTTAGATGAATCTCTCCAATTTTTGTTTCATAAGATCTGCCTCGATACGGGAGTGGTAATACTTGAAAGTCTCGGCCCAATAGATTTCAAATTGTCAGCACATAAAGATGGAAGTGGTCGTCAAAAATCTGCCAATTTCATTGCTATACGTATTAGCGAACTCGAGTCTTCGTGAGCCGAAATGTCTGTAAGCTGTTTTTATTAGATGTACAAAATGCTTGCAACCCCACTTCACGGAACTGCGTTAAGTATTTAATTTATACCCTTTGTTTTACTTTTAGGATAATGAGGTCTGTGGATTTATATGTTAAATTTGGGCACTTTCATATTAGTACCACTTCATGATTTCACATTGTACATATCTAGAGTGACGTAACAAGTGACATATTTTTCCCGCGCTTCACGAATATCTATAATTTTCCTTGCGTAACCGTAAGACGCTCGCCGCACTTCACGGATTAGAACAGACGCTGCGCGTGTATTTATTTTATTGGACACTGAGTGGACCTATTGATCGTTTTGTTATTATTAATTATTGATCTTGATCGGTAAGTATGTTGATAGGTATTTGTCTGTTTGTTTGTTACTCATTGATCTTGGTCGGTAAGTATGTTGATAGGTATGTGTCTTTTTGTTTGTTTGTCTGTCTGTCTGTCTGTTAGATACACGCGATATCTCACGAAAGCGAGGTTGAACCTGCATGTGCATTCATCATATCTCGTACCAGAATCCTATTGGTTTTGGATGAATTATGTCGTATATTTAGCAAGTTATTAATTAATTAGTGATGGGACACACGATGTCACTATGGAGTAAGAGCGGATGAATCGGAACCGCAGTTTTCTTTTGGGGGATCCCCTAACTTTTGATCGATAAGTCTTCGGTCTCCGTCCGATATTCTTGTTACTTATCGATCTTTAGATCGGTAAGTATGTTGATAGGTATTTGTCTGTTTGTCTGTCTGTCTGTTAGATGCACGCGATATCTCACGAAGGCGAGTTTGAATCTGCTCCAAATTTTGCATGTGCATTCATTTCTCACGATTTTGTGAACCGAGAAACAAGTTTCACCTAAATTTCATCAGCAGCTTCTTCTGAAATTGTCGGCTGCGACATTGTATGTGATATCGTAATCCCTATTTTTTAAATAGGGTATTTATATATGAGCGTTTTGGAGAGACAATTGCAATGATTTCAAAATGATAATGTCCATAATATACTTAGTTATTTCGCTAACACGATCGATGAATTTATTCTGAATTTTACATTTTGAAGTTGAATTTACTTCTCAAAATTCGAGTCGTTTAAACAACTTCCCATCATCTTGATTTTAGTATTGTTATATAATTGAAAAAAAATGAAAAAGGGTTAAAATCATTTAACACTATCATGAATAAGTAACTAATGTTTGACAGATTATTTGTAAGATATATTTATTATAATGACATCCATTGTGTCTCGGAATCAAATTTTATTTTTCCAAGCAATGAAATTCTTTGTTACAGTATATTATCTTGACAGAAACCTTTGTTTGACAAACAATAAAGTACGCGTCGTAGACGCAGCATCGAATAACAACCTTTCACACGCATTCACTTACTTCGACTCATAGACAACCTATATAATAAAGAAAGAAAAAATCAACACTGACGCGAAAGAACCTCGCAGAAACATTATCATACTCGCAAGTTACAACAACGTACATTCCTTTAATCCTAATGTCTGACTTTGATTCTGCATATTCGTTATTTAGATGAATCTCTCCAATTTTTGTTTCATAAGATCTGCCTCGATACGGGAGTGGTAATACTTGAAAGTCTCGGCCCAATAGATTTCAAATTGTCAGCACATAAAGATGGAAGTGGTCGTCAAAAATCTGCCAATTTCATTGCTATACGTATTAGCGAACTCGAGTCTTCGTGAGTCGAAATGTCTGTAAGCTGTTTTTATTAGATGTACAAAATGCTTGCAACCCCACTTCACGGAACTGCGTTAAGTATTTAATTTATACCCTTTGTTTTACTTTTAGGATAATGAGGTCTGTGGATTTATATGTTAAATTTGGGCACTTTCATATTAGTACCACTTCATGATTTCACATTGTACATATCTAGAGTGACGTAACAAGTGACATATTTTTCCCGCGATTCACGAATATCTATAATTTTCCTTGCGTAACCGTAAGACGCTCGCCGCACTTCACGGATTAGAACAGACGCTGCGCGTGTATTTATTTTATTGGACACTGAGTGGACCTATTGATCGTTTTGTTATTATTAATTATTGATCTTGATCGGTAAGTATGTTGATAGGTATTTGTCTGTTTGTTTGTTACTCATTGATCTTGGTCGGTAAGTATGTTGATAGGTATGTGTCTTTTTGTTTGTTTGTCTGTCTGTCTGTCTGTTAGATACACGCGATATCTCACGAAAGCGAGGTTGAACCTGCATGTGCATTCATCATATCTCGTACCAGAATCCTATTGGTTTTGGATGAATTATGTCGTATATTTAGCAAGTTATTAATTAATTAGTGATGGGACACACGATGTCACTATGGAGTAAGAGCGGATGAATCGAAACCGCAGTTTTCTTTTGGGGGATCCCCTAACTTTTGATCGATAAGTCTTCGGTCTCCGTCCGATATTCTTGTTACTTATCGATCTTTAGATCGGTAAGTATGTTGATAGGTATTTGTCTGTTTGTCTGTCTGTCTGTTAGAAGCACGCGATATCTCACGAAGGCGAGTTTGAAT
Source organism: Styela clava (assembly GCF_013122585.1). Taxonomy (NCBI): domain Eukaryota; kingdom Metazoa; phylum Chordata; class Ascidiacea; order Stolidobranchia; family Styelidae; genus Styela; species Styela clava. Next base: position 8,743 of record NW_024102659.1, read on the forward strand.
CTGCTCCAAATTTTGCATGTGCATTCATTTCTCACGATTTTGTGAACCGAGAAACAAGTTTCACCTAAATTTCATCAGCAGCTTCTTCTGAAATTGTCGGCTGCGACATTGTATGTGATATCCTAATCCCTATTTTTTAAATAGGGTATTTATATATGAGCGTTTTGGAGAGACAATTGCAATGATTTCAAAATGATAATGTCCATAATATACTTAGTTATTTCGCTAACACGATCGATGAATTTATTCTGAATTTTACATTTTGAAGTTGAATTTACTTCTCAAAATTCGAGTCGTTTAAACAACTTCCCATCATCTTGATTTTAGTATTGTTATATAATTAAAAAAAATGAAAAAGGGTTAAAATCATTTAACACTATCATGAATAAGTAACTAATGTTTGACAGATTATTTGTAAGATATATTTATTATAATGACATCCATTGTGTCTCAGAATCAAATTTTATTTTTCCAAGCAATGAAATTCTTTGTTACAGTATATTATCTTGACAGAAACCTTTGTTTGACAAACAATAAAGTACGCGTCGTAGACGCAGCATCGAATAACAACCTTTCACACGCATTCACTTACTTCGACTCATAGACAACCTATATAATAAAGAAAGAAAAAATCAACACTGACGCGAAAGAACCTCGCAGAAACATTATCATACTCGCAAGTTACAACAACGTACATTCCTTTAATCCTAATGTCTGACTTTGATTCTGCATATTCGTTATTTAGATGAATCTCTCCAATTTTTGTTTCATAAGATCTGCCTCGATACGGGAGTGGTAATACTTGAAAGTCTCGGCCCAATAGATTTCAAATTGTCAGCACATAAAGATGGAAGTGGTCGTCAAAAATCTGCCAATTTCATTGCTATACGTATTAGCGAACTCGAGTCTTCGTGAGCCGAAATGTCTGTAAGCTGTTTTTATTAGATGTACAAAATGCTTGCAACCCCACTTCACGGAACTGCGTTAAGTATTTAATTTATACCCTTTGTTTTACTTTTAGGATAATGAGGTCTGTGGATTTATATGTTAAATTTGGGCACTTTCATATTAGTACCACTTCATGATTTCACATTGTACATATCTAGAGTGACGTAACAAGTGACATATTTTTCCCGCGCTTCACGAATATCTATAATTTTCCTTGCGTAACCGTAAGACGCTCGCCGCACTTCACGGATTAGAACAGACGCTGCGCGTGTATTTATTTTATTGGACACTGAGTGGACCTATTGATCGTTTTGTTATTATTAATTATTGATCTTGATCGGTAAGTATGTTGATAGGTATTTGTCTGTTTGTTTGTTACTCATTGATCTTGGTCGGTAAGTATGTTGATAGGTATGTGTCTTTTTGTTTGTTTGTCTGTCTGTCTGTCTGTTAGATACACGCGATATCTCACGAAAGCGAGGTTGAACCTGCATGTGCATTCATCATATCTCGTACCAGAATCCTATTGGTTTTGGATGAATTATGTCGTATATTTAGCAAGTTATTAATTAATTAGTGATGGGACACACGATGTCACTATGGAGTAAGAGCGGATGAATCGAAACCGCAGTTTTCTTTTGGGGGATCCCCTAACTTTTGATCGATAAGTCTTCGGTCTCCGTCCGATATTCTTGTTTCTTATCGATCTTTAGATCGGTAAGTATGTTGATAGGTATTTGTCTGTTTGTCTGTCTGTCTGTTAGATGCACGCGATATCTCACGAAGGCGAGTTTGAATCTGCTCCAAATTTTGCATGTGCATTCATTTCTCACGATTTTGTGAACCGAGAAACAAGTTTCACCTAAATTTCATCAGCAGCTTCTTCTGAAATTGTCGGCTGCGACATTGTATGTGATATCCTAATCCCTATTTTTTAAATAGGGTATTTATATATGAGCGTTTTGGAGAGACAATTGCAATGATTTCAAAATGATAATGTCCATAATATACTTAGTTATTTCGCTAACACGATCGATGAATTTATTCTGAATTTTACATTTTGAAATTGAATTTACTTCTCAAAATTCGAGTCGTTTAAACAACTTCCCATCATCTTGATTTTAGTATTAATATATAAAAAAAAAAAAAAAAAAGGGTGAAATCATTTAACACTATTGTGAACAAGTAACTAATGTTTGACAGATTTATGCAACATAATAATCTTGAAAAAAATATGGAGTAAAGTCTGTTACCGAATCTGATTTTTTAAATTATGAAGTGTGTGTAGGGCTGGGAATTTTAGGAAAAACATTTCTACCGATAACCGGGTTAAATTGAACGGTTAACAGATTAACCGCAGCGTGACGTTTGACGTAATACGTTTAACGTATAATTTACAATGTTACGTTACAATGGTTCCAGAGCAATTTCACGTGATAGTTTCATGGTCAACCTACTGAAAAAGATATGCACTGTATTTCGGGCATATGGAAGTATTTTAGCAAAAACAATTCCGTCAATAAATGCCTCGATGTGCTTTGAGATATCATAAAGAAATAACATCAACTGCGATCAAAAGCTCACCAGCTCTATCAGTTTCGTGCGATGTGATACGATTGTACCATCCGAAAGTGTATTCAACACGACCATACATTTTATTAATTCAAAGCGTTCGTCCCTACTTCTCGAAAATGTCGATATGCTAATAGATTCCTGTGACAGATGCGCTTGTTGCAAGACATCGAATATTGCAATAAAATCATGAACAATATATTCTGACCCGAAACTGATTCTGAAGTCATCATTGTCATTCTTTTTAATCGGCTATAGCCATGCTAGTACTTCAAATATTTCCACTATTTTTGAAGTTTCCAATATAATTAGTGATATTCGTTTGAATTTCACGACACGGGAGATGAATTTGCGATAAATTAGTCATTTTTGGAAAAATTGTACAGTTTAAAGGCGATATGTACGATTATCTTTAAAGGGTTTTCGTATTTGGCGCTTGAAACCTGATTTTAATATTAAAAACTACCATTCTTATGTCAAAATAATCAAACCAATGTAAAGTGCTGAAGACAAATTATCAATAATCAATCATGGTCGCGTTCATCCAAACCTTCCATTACTGTAGCAGAAATAAATATAATCAAAAACTGTTCGTGTTTTAAAAAAAATTTGATTGTCTTGAATAGCGTCAATTTTGTGCTAGAAGGATCTTCGTTGTTTATTTGGGAGGGTTGGAGGTCGACCCCCTTCGGAAATGTAAAATGAGATATTTCTGTATAATACTCAATTTTTCGTAGCTTGAAACGTCATTTAAGACTCTTGAACCCCCCCCCCCTTTTCCCTGCCTTCGGCGCTATCGACCCCCCCCCCCCCCCCCCCCCACACACACACACACACACTTTGAATATTCCTGGCTACGCGATTGTGTTTGATTTTGGTATCGGGAGCAATTTGACGCACAAAAGTGTCGAAATTGTCGTGAGTCGGCGATGAAACTTTATCTTTTTCAATCCTTCGTAAAACGTTTGGTCGCTCAAATTTTTTTTATTCAAAATTGCATTCATCCATGCAATATACAATCCCAAATAGTGAAGACATTATGAGCGAGGTAAACCAACCGACTCATATCCGTCACGCCATGTAATCTAGACTAGAGCAGTGCTCTACACCGGGTATCGGACCATAAGTTGGGTATACAACTGATCATGGGTATACAAATGGTGTATAGCCTAAGTCGGGGATTCTAAACTCTAATATAATAAATGATAAAACATTCAAGCGGAGACAACAATGCAAACGCGGAGCACCTGAAATATAAAATGTCATTTACGCACGCGAAGAACCGACGGGAGCACATTGTTACATCACAAATTATATAGATAATACGTGTCTAGGTTGGTGATTTGGGCTGCCATGAACTTCATTTGATTTACGTTGAACATAAGGCCGTCAGTCTAATTTATAACTTGCGGTCACTAGTCTAATAGATTGCATGATGATATTGAAGTACAATATGTGCTTAAAATTTAATGTTTATTCAAACCTATTCCGTTTAGTTTTGCGTGTGGAAAACTACCGATTACTCTATTGCCTGATGAACATTGACCTATGAAGGTAATTATTAACAACATCAAAAATATTTGCCTTCAAAAAAGTAGGAATAAAATAAATGTTTGCCTTATGAGTCAGATCAATTTTATTCAAGATCATATGGTGGCGACTTGACAAATTTTAGTTGGACGAGACGAGACGATTTGTAACGTCATAGATTGAAAAACCATAGTAGCTCTCGTCAAGTTACAATTGAGAAAATCATTTATAAAGCGGTAAAAGCGGAATAGACACATCGTTTATACCAGTGCTAAATTTCAAAATGTTGTGAAAAGCGAAATTTCAGCTACAGTTAAGATACATACACTTACTATTCAAGTAGATTGAATACATTTGTAGAGACAAACGCTTCTACAATAAAAAAAAAGATCAGAAATAGTAAAATTACAAGAATTCTCAGATTCGTTGTTGCTTAGATAAATTAGTGTATATAGCTATATATAGATATTCTCTTAACTGTGTGAAATATAAAAGTTTCATTATTGTAAAAACTGTTGAATTGATTTCAAATAATTGTTTTAAAATTAGAGGGGTAAAGCTTTACAAATTTATTTATTATACCGTGAATAATGTTTTACCGTTCTACACGATACATATTTGGTACAAGAATTATCAACCCGATTGAAAATTAAACAAATATGAGTTTCGTAAAACCAGTGTTATTCTGGAACAAGCTCTTACAATTTAAAAATGATCAGTATTTCAAAATTGGAGCTCCCAGAACTTGAGGCCTCTAAACTTCGGCCTGCTTTGTGTAATGGTAAATCCGGCACTGTCCGCATCCCATCATTGTTTACGACTGCGATAAGAGGTTTATAATATATTTTCGAATTCATTTACGACATGTGAAAACCCTAAGACTTACCTGACAATTACAGATAATAGTAGAATCTAACGAACGTAGATTTATATATCTACTATTGATGGAATATTTGCAAGGTAACACAAAACAAATATTCATCCATGCATTATACTAATTCTTTTGTATGATAAATGTAGTGATAAATAACAAGATGTCTTCTGCAACTAACATCGACTTTGATGCTCTCTATTCAGATATATCATATTGTAATTATATTTAATTTCCAACATAATCATGGTGACCTTTCTTGTTCGTCTTTTACCAATCAGGTACTTTTGGTTGGAGTTGGAACGTGGTAGAATTATAATTTTAAGGTATTTATATACAAAACATGTCTTCTTGTGAGATTATGAAGCTTCAACGGTAACTTTTTGAATTTCAACCGTGAATTTAGATTAAGGTAGTAATATGGCAGAAAGCGACTTAAAGCTTATAGTTCGCTTGCCACTTACCGCGACAACTGCGTATACGAAAGTTGAGCAAAAACTTGCTTCTCGAATGTAAAATTTGAATGAAAAATAATTTTCAGATATATAAGGTTTAATTGAATATGAATAGTCTATGCAAGCACCACATCTTCATTCTGAATATACTCTCCATAAGCATGTCGAAATAATCTATCTGGTAGTCTGAAATTGCCATCGTCTATACTCGTTTGTATGATATGAGATCTTAGTTGGAGGTTATACGTAAATAATTGAAATGATCTGGGTAAATATATTTTCTCGATTGCTTTTCATCCTTAATCTAATAGGAGGCCTAAGTAATACGACCCAGTAGACAGCACTTTCGACCTTCCTACGTTGGACTACATCCTTCGTGGCGTAACCCGCAAAGCGAACAAAAACATGCCCATATCGCTTCATTTAAGGTGGGCAATAGCGGGCGAGGGCGATCTCTAAAGACAAAGACCGATAGCGCACCAGTGCTATGGACGTTTCCCCGACCATTGACCCCGGAAAAATTACTCTTATACTTTACTACTGCAAACTTTATGCTTATTCTGAGAGTGTTTTGGTATGTTGGCGCATATAAACTGATTTACGTGTTTGAAACCATAATTTTTATAAAAATTAATCAACCATGTGCCGTTTGCAGGTACTGATATAGCTAAGTTTATCCTTGTCCATTGCAACATTTGCGAGATTCAATTTCTATCACTGCAACTAAATAAAGCTCCGCGGAAGACATAATGACAATTAAGTTAATTAATTTACTATTATTTTCTTGAAACACAACTGAAAACTGACAAATATTACTCAAAACTACAAAAACGAGGCAATGTTTGCAACCATGCTTGAATATCTGTTTGAGCGACAGAAGTGTCTGAGCGGCTGAGTGCAGAAATTGCAATAGTTACGTGTTGCGTCATTATTGACTTATTGCTGATTGGTTATAGTTACGGAAATAAACAAGGAAACTGATGCTTGGGGAAACATCCATAAACGCTGTTCAGCGAATACATACAGCAAGGAAGATGAAGCGTTGCCGACACATCTTAGCCAACTGAAAGGTTAATTGTTGCAATAATTCAAATCTGCTTGCGTACCACTTGAAAAGCTCCCGCGTACCACTAGTGGTACGCGTACCACAGGTTGGGAACCACTGCATTAATTAGATGATATACAATATGAGAAACAGTTAATGGTAGCACATTCTCAAGGTAATGACAGCGGGAAGATGTTACACTAGACCAAATGCCGTTGATGAATATATTCACTCCAAGATAAACTAAGAAAGAGTTCAGAAAGACTTTACTCTACTAATGTCCTAAATTTGTCGATCCTATGCAGTGCAGGCAATGTTATATGCATATACAGCCACTTCCATATGTGTCAGCTCATACATGTACAACCACTTGAGTGGTGTACATACACAGCCAACGCTTATTCTATTCATTCATTCAAGCAATATAAATGATTACAGCCATGTCTAAAATCTTTCCAAGTGAAAAGTGTCCGAGTGGTCGCAAAAACTCTTACTGTTGCGTCACTATTGCGTCTTGTAGATTAATCAACGCTACGGAAATAAACACGAAGGAATCCATTCGACTAACTAATAGATTTCCGCTTTTTAATTTCAAGTCAATGATTAGTTTTCAATGAAAAATTTTATTTGAAAGTAATTAATTTTCAAAGAATTAACAAGAGCCGCAGGAAAGGTTGTTGAGAGCCGCATGTGGCTTTTTTGTATTCTTCGAAATTAAAATACTGTAGTTCATAAAATGAGTGAGCATAAAGAGGTACAACATGTTTTCCATACTGTTAACTTGAACATCACCTTGAACGGGTACTTTTTAAATCGAAGGCAGAGTGGAAGGAAGTTCCTGTTATGATGTTTTTATCAAATGTGCCGTGGAGGCGAAAAAGGCCGCAGTGAATTTCAAGAGATCACGGGTGCTCAACTTAATACGGATGCAGTTGATGCCGCGCCCGTCGAACCCAGGGAATATACTTTAAACCTCGGGTCGATTAGAGACAAACTGCTGGATAATCTTTGTACAGCCTTGCGAGGTTGTCAAATTGTTGGTCCGAATGATGACTTAGGAGAGAATCAAGCTGGAGTAAGAACAAGAGGTGAAGACACAGCTGAGTATCCCGCGAAACTTTACGCCGGACAAGAACCAAACATGTTAATTTCTTTTGCGTCTAGTGAAGGACGGGCTGCAATATTGAACAATTTTAAGGGAAGTTGGTTCATCCAAGAATTATGCGACGCTATTAAGAAATACTCGACCACCAAGAATATGATTGAGATCATGAGGGAAGTTCATGAAAATGTTAACAGTAAGAGATCTGACACATTCAGGAAAATAGTCACGGCGTGTGATTCTGCTCATACTTTCACAAGAAAATTGGAATTCTTTCCTGGATTCCCAGATCACTGAACACTATTGACCGTTATGATATGAAGGTACAATCCTGTCCTATATGTTATAATATACAACATTAGACTTGCATTTCATTTGCATATAATTACGTAACCAACATGTATCATACTGTATCGTGATGATGTCATATAATGATTTAATGTCGTAATAATGCTTTGCGCAAATATATCTATGACGTCATAAGTAATGAACTGTAACATGCGCACAAGGCATGCGCGATAGACATTGGAGTTTATGAGTTGATGCTGCGTGCTGCTATTATCCTGTTCTGTATTTATTACTGTGTATTTAACAAAACAACTGTGTTCTTGGAAGTCTTGAGTATTCATATGTTCATTGCAACGCCTCTAGGTATCTTGACGATAACCCAACGAGACACATACAAAATGAATATTATGATATATACTAAACTTAAAGATGTTCATTGCTAACATTACTCTAGGATGCAATTGAGGTTGGAGCAGTAACGTTCCGAATACACAAATATAGATACTATATTACTATATACATAAATACTATATTAGTGACACATATTGTACTTAGAAACACGTACCAAAGATAAAAGCACCGATATCTGCCCATTAGTATTACAATTACTTTTTACAGGCAGTCGCAATTACCACTGTACCCACAGTTCCCACCAACGCTCAAGCATGGTATGCCAACTCTTTAATGGAATGAAACGCAATACAACTGAGCCGCGCGCTGCCCCAGAGTGAAGGGGTCCAACAACTCGCCATGTGGTAAACGGCAGTACGGTCTCCTTTTCATACATCGGGACCATGTCTCTAATTGACTGTACCATGTTTACGCGTTACAGATACTGCTTGGGTCGAGAAATGAAATAAGTTGCGTTTCATATCATCTCTCAAATATTATACCCTGATCACTGCAAAAAGAAAAGATTTAAATTTGAGATCCCAGATCAGTTTATCTGGAATATAAAGACACTGCGTTAAGTACTGTATTTCGATTATTCATCTCAATATCGTTTTCTTAACCTTCCGATAGAAAGCGTAATAACGGCTAATGGATAATATGAGTTTCATACTTGTACTGAAATATATAAACATGGAAAAAATGATTTCTTGCGCCAGAAGTCTTAGAAATTTAAAGTAACACCAAAAGACCACGAAACCATCAGTTCATATAAGATATTTGAATTGTTGCATACTTTCAAACATAGGCGGTCACGGTATAGAATATTACATCTCAAAATTGTTAGAGAAGTATTAACATTACTTGTGATTCAGTAAAAATCCTGTTCTGTCTACAAATAAAAACGAAAAATAGAATAAAACACAACGTAATTTTTGTATTTCCATTAACAAACATTGATAAAATTTGCATTTTTTATGCTTTTACGCCACTTCAAATATAAAAATAGTAGAATTTTTACAAATTTAAGATTAACAAAGCAAGAGTGCTACCTCAGCATTTATCTGCAACTAAAATGAGTATTTTTAGCATTTATCATCTGTTGGCATAATTTTTTTTGAAAGAATAGCACACTGATATATGATAGCACATTGATACTTTTTCACGTGTGTCACTAGTAAACTGAAGAATGATTCCTATAAAACGAGGAGCTAGGTAAATAGGTGGTGACTAAAATCAATGAAAGTTTTTTGTAATAATCATTGCGTAGAATGACTAGACGTAACATAAATATATTGTTACAATAGTATGGATTACATGATATTGTATATGTGTTCATCATATTTAGTTATATTTCTGCCACATTGGTGATATATTGTGCTATAGTTGCAGCACATCCATATTAGCTATCAGCTTGTGTCTGTATACATGCGACTAAGATCTTACTACATTAATTTCTCAAACAAAAGCAAGAATAGTTTTTACTACAATACAAATTTGGTAACCAAATTCTCACGTTTTCTTTTTTAAACCCACATTTAAGTTTCGTATTAAGTTTGAAAAGGTAAAGTTTCATAAAGAACAAGATCAAAAGCGAGGCGGATATTTCGGAGGGGGTGGGGTGAGAGAGGAGGAACATTTCATATTTGGAAAAACGTATGAGTTTTATTTTAATAAACGATTTTGGTTGATTGCTCGAACGTCATCATTGAATCCCGTCTGGTGTGAGCATGGATACTTGGCTACTCCAGTTAAAAATTAATCATTTGGAAAAACTGTTCGAGCTCTTGTTTGACAATGGCGTAAATTATATTATCACTACATCAAAGATAAAGGAGTCTGCTTTGCTTTGTTGGCGTATGATCATTAACTTTTACTGGCAACTTTCACAATGTCCTATCAGTTCTATAAGACCTTCATAATATTTATCTTATGATATTCTATCGGGACATTGTCTGTATTTAATATAAGGCATCTTGAAGCGCGGGGCAATATGATGTTTAACGTCCCTTTGCTTAGTTCTTATTTGATGACATTAGTAAAAGCAGGAAAGACCGCGTGCAGGTTGCCATCTTCAATCCCTTCTAATTTAGTAGTGATACAGCCGGGGGCGTGTCTAAGTGGGGGGTCAGTACGTTACAGGGGTGAATTGTTGCGTGGTTTGTTGATTTAAATAAAATATAATACAAACATTTCACTCTTACTTGACCTTTAAATTATTCATTCTCACGTAAAACAACATCTATGATTTATTTACCCTCAAATTATTCTTGAAGTATAAGGGCTATCATTATCAGAACCTCGCCCCAGGTAGCAGAAAAGTTTGACACGCCCCTAGATGCAGGAAAGCGATAGTTTGTTTGTTTTTTTAAGTTTTTTTGTTGTTTTTATTATATCGCTTCCCCTGGATTGAAGATGGCTACGCTCTGTAGACTTTCAACGTGCTTTGAACTTTACTTTTGCATAGAATGCATCGTTTTGATTTCTTAGCGCATTCTTCACAGACGCATAAATGGCCACACGGGATGAATGTGATTTCTGTTTTGTTTTTTTTGCACATTTTACAGATCGATTCTTCCTCCATGATTCTCAAACTTCTCGCCATTTCGATATCTGCAATGAAAAATGAACAAATTTAAAATTAAGTTAATTACTGGTAAATTAAATACGGAAATTACATTTCAAGCATACTCTGAAACATTGGCAAAGTAACGTAAAAAGGGAATATTTTGAAGGTAAATTGTCATTTTGTTTGATACGCAGTGTAATCTTTCTCTAAAGTCTTTTTTCAAGTTTTCTAGCTTTTTTAAAATATGGTTTGTTCCGTGAAACGGCACAGTTAATTAATCATCGGCCTAAATAAAGTAACAACAAGTAGCCTACTTGGACACCAAGTAATGAGCAACCAACTTCAAGTAACTTGACTGAATGATTTTCATAAAGATTGTATCTCACTGTTTATGGTACACTTTCGACAATAACATATATGTGTAAAAGTAAAAAAATGATTATCACATAATCAAAAAATAAAAGGATGCTTGTTTATTATTTTTAATG